>JBCJKH010048094.1:0-11403 GCA_039877255.1 Loriculus beryllinus | reverse complement strand
CCTTCCCTTCCCTTCCCTTCCCTTCCCTTCCCTTCCCTTCCCTTCCCTTCCCTTCCCTTCCCTTCCCCTCCCTTCCCCTCCCTTCCCCTCCCTTCCCCTCCCTTCCCTTCCCTTCCCTTCCCTTCCCTTCCCTTCCCCTCCCTTCCCTTCCCTTCCCTTCCCTTCCCTTCCCATCCCATTAGGGAAAGTGATATCCCTCCCTTCTTATTAACCACTTATTTTGGTTTATCCACAACTCACATGGTTCAGCTGAGGCTTCCTCATCCACCTTAAAGACAGCCAGGTTCATGAGTTATGCTGATGACATGGACTAAGGATCCTGACAGTTTTTAGTCAGATACAGAAATGCTCCACACTGGTACCAGATATATGTACATGGAGAGACAGACAGTGGCTTCTTTCTGGTGGGCTGTGAGGAGATCTGGTGGTTCAGCTCCTTTTCACCACCTCAGCCAGAGCTGGAAAAGGATGTGCTGGTCTGTGGTGTCAGTTTAATTTCATAATTATACAAACGAACCTTTCCTAATTCAACTTCTTTTACCACTGCAAAAGGGCAAGAGATTCAACCCTGTCCTGAATTGCGGATATGTCAAGAACTTACAGCAGAGTAAGGCTGCCAATGTGTCCGGAAGAGTGAAGGGAGAATTTGTTCTATTGATACAACAACATCACATTAGGCCCTTATCTTAGGCTATATGGCAAATACATATCCCACATAGACAAGGCCTTGGTTACTGACTTGCTGCAGTCTCTAACTGATGTAACGGTTTGCAAAGGGAACACCAGTCGTCCTGAGATTGCAAAGGATAAGTATGGAACTAAAGTAATCTCAGCATGAATTCTTTTAGTATTAAGTTTCTCTGTAGAGTTTTTTGGTTACAAATTTGAAGTACTGATATAGCATATCATCATATGCTGGCTGGTTTGGATTTTGAACATCCTGGGTAAACAAGTAATGCTTTCCCATATAGTGGAAGCTCTTGGAACATATGCTACATATAACTCTGTGCTTGCTTCAGAAAAAGGCTAGCTTTAAAATGGTGTTGGTGTTCCACCTTTGACTTTAGTTAGGCACTTCACAGGACTCAGAGATGCAGAGATGGAGAATTCAGTGCTTTTTTACTTTTTTTTTTTTTTTTTTTTGTATGTGTTTCTGGCTACAATGCCTCAGTCACACTCCAACTTCCCAGAACAACAATTTAATTCACAAAAAGCCTGGAAAATGCTGGATAATTAAACTTAAAGAGCCATTGATCCCTTCATGACACACTTTGGGTAAGGAGAGGGAGTGATTGCAACTCCAGAACTGGTGTCATCCCCCAAAGTTTAACCCAAAACAAGCTCAGATTTAAAGGAGGAAAACGTAAGGCAGAGCTTTGAGGCACAGTGCTCTGAACGTCTGTGCCTGCTCTCTAGTTCCACCCCTTGGAAATGCTTTCAAACTCCGACTGATCCGGCTCCGGAGGGGCTGGAGGGGAACGCACACCATCCAGGGCTGTTGTTGCCAGCAAACACCCACTCTGTGGCTGGTGGCATGGCAAAGGCAAAGGCTGCCTTGCCAAAGGCAAAACCTGTCTCAGAGGCAGGTGACAGGTGACAGCAGATGACTATTTGCTTCTCCAAACAAAGTCTGAGTAGCACTTTATCTCTCTTTCCTAAAAACAACTGGTATTTGCAAGGAGGGGGGATTATCCAGCCTCTTGGTCATACCACTGACCCTGAAAGAGCCTGCTCACCTCATTGCTTGTTCTCTATGTAGGTTCGATGTATTTGTGCCTGCCTTTGGCTAATACATCAGCATGAGGTGCTTACCACTTCCACAGCAAAGAGGTTTACTCCCCACCTCAGCAAGTAGTTAACTGCAGCTGACACGCATCGCTCCAAGCACAGACTGAAGTCCCTCACCCCCTACATCCTCACAATTTGCTCCGCATTCTTAATAAATACAGTTCTAGAAAATCACTCAACATCGTTCTCTTCAACAAGAAATAGATTTTCAAAATGTGCTTCTCCGAATGTTTTGTAGAGTTTGGGGCTGTATCCGTGTACCTGTAACTATCCCTGTTTCTCCCAAGTTGGTTTTGGTAAGGATTCCCCTACCTGTGATCTTTTTTAGACACCCCCCCACACACATACACACACAGCTGTCCTCCACAAAAGACAAGGGTATTTCTACAGAGCAGTTCATCATCTAATATTGTTTTGAATAATAAATACCCATGATGGTGAGCCTCAAATACATGGATATAAACAAATGAGTTATTCTTTGTTAAACTGTAAGAAACCATTAGTCCTTGCATAGCGACAGAGCGTGGTAACTTAGACAGTCAATCAAAACCTGAGAGAAATGACAAGTAAAACAGGTACTCACTGCCAAAAGAAACCTCTTTTGCACAGACATCCAAACCTAACCTGGATGTATCACCAGGGAATATGTTGTAATTATAGACAGATGGATTATCTATTGCCAGAAACCTTTTTATCACATATTATTCTGACTCCATGCAAAATCAGCAAGGGGTCACTCAGCTCACCCTCCTGCTTTGACTTAACAGCCAGGAAGGTGGAATTAAATGGGAAATCACATTTTTTTGTGGCAATATCCATAAGATCAGCAGAATAAGAAGGTAGGAGTGGTGCAGGGGATCATAACTAGGGGAGGCAGGGATGGGAGAAGAAGGTAAAGCAATTAATCTGTGTGCCATGAAAGGGAACGGGTCTAATTAATTCCATACTGATGCCACGCTCGGAAGAGAACTGAGCCCTGGGTTAGGAAAGTCAGAGTAAGTACAGAATTGCCACCAGATACTGAGAGAGGCAAATGGAAAACCTTCTGCCTCTCAGGCAATCAAAAGCAAGCTCTGCCTTAAACATTTATTCTCCTCACTGACTGGCAAACTTTTTCTTGTTATTTTACCTACAAACAGGGCTGATTTCATATAGATATAGACAGACACAGATACAAGTATACTTGTATGTATAGGAGGAGTTGTGAATAGATAGATGATATTTATACAGATACAAATACAAATACACATATACATACATATACAGATACAGCCTTGCCCTACCTCCCACCCAGCACCCTGACACACCAACAGCAATGACAACTAGCATCCAACAAGGTATCCTTCTGGGAGTAATAAAAGGAAAAATAAAGAAAAGTGTGGTAAGCACTACTTATATTGAGTCCAGGCCTGTCTGGGAGCTTGGGTATGCAGACAACAGCAGGTTAGAGAGCCAGGAAAAGATTCTCCCATGTTTTCTTTCCAAGTTTTCACCTTACCTTTTCTCTTTTGCCTTGCAATGGTGCGATTTCATGTTCTGCAGTGAAATGGCTGATTGCAAACCTGCCTCTGGAGAAGCAACACAGACTTCTGAAATGACAAAGGACCGATGAAGATCTGTGAAGCATTGGGAACAAATGTCACTCCTGCTTTTTTCAGTGTGTAAACACACATTTGGCTGCAGGACTTTCTGTTACCAGCCTTGCGATCTTTCTCCAATGGTTATCTCTCCTTTTCTCTCTTGTATCTTCTGTCTCCTGGAAAAGATTTGTTGGCAGTTTAAATTTTTATACTAAATATATTTGAAAAAATAGATTATCATTGGTGTCAAAGGTTAGGAGTTCTTCTTTATTACATGAGTTCATGTGTGGTTAGAAATAAATAAAGAGATAGCAGGACTTTTTAACATTGCCTACAGGTAGCACCTTAGCCTATTTTAATTGCTATCTTTTATCATGCTCACTCTCATTGTTCTCCAAACACACACACAGAGAACATGGAACAGATTTCAAAGTCTGCTTTTGGGGAGAAAACTGTCTACTTAGAGGCTTCCTGGCCTTGAGAGAGATTTAGGGACGTACAGCTTGGGGCTGTGCCTACCCACACAAGCACCTCAGCCCATTGTATTTGGTGACAGGAGCATCATGATGGCTCTCCAGAGTCCAGCATGTGGCATCTCTTCAGGCCCACTTGCCCACAGCTGTCCCTACAGTCTCTCTCTGGTGGCATCTCACTGCTCAGGACAGCTTGCTAGTGTCATTCTCCTGCCTCCCTCACTGCAGGCGAGCTGCTCAGGGCTAATACAACTAATTCAGAATCAGCTTTAACTGCCCCACTTTAAACAGCAGATTTTTTCCTAACATGGGAATAAATGTAAAGTTTCCAGATCCTCCACTGAATGCAATCTCTTGTTAGGGAACCCTTTCTCTTACTGACTGTGGGAAACTTTGACTTTCACTGAAGACACGGTATTAGCTGGTGTGTAACCTTTCAGATAAGATGGAGCAGGAAGCTCCCAATTACCTTTGGTGATTGCACCTAAAATCACATTAGTAAGACTTAAGTCAAAGAAGGGAAAAGTTTGGCTCCAGCACCAAGCAGTAGTATGGCAGAAAACAATGCAAATGGCCAGGCCCCTTCCCAAGCACACAGGATCTGCCCCTCTCACCTCCTTGAAGCAAGAGCATTTCAAGTCCTAAACCCTGATGGACAGTCAGTAATGGCTAGCTGTGAAGAAACCAGTTTGACCCCTCGTCCTCCAAAACCATGGACAAAGGCTCTGAGCTTATTACACATAATCAAGTTCCTATAGCTTAGCCAGATGCTACGTCTTCACTGAGCAAGGATATATGACTGGATGTCCAACCCTAAACCACTTCAGCTGCAAAGTAAGCTTAAAATCACCACGAAATGGAACCTGAAAGACAAACCTTATAATTTCAGAACTTTCCTGCAAAAACAAAGTGCTAGAAATGGATGGGTTGTCACAGAATCTTTCAGTGGAAATGAAACTTGTTTTTGAGAGAAGGCTCTTCATCAACATGGTTTTGGTCAATTCTGTCAAAACAGGCTTTGACAGAAAATGTTCTGTGGGTATTTTTTTACCCAAAGGCAAATGAAAGAGATAAATCTGTGGTGCTCTGACACTGGTGTCTGCTAGATAACTTCTAATGATTTGTTTGCTCCATCTGGCAAGAACCTGAAAGGCTTATTGTGTGATCACAAATAACATCTAGTGATATTCTCAAACTGTCATTTAAAATTAGGCCATTACAGCAGAACCTACTGCCTTATGACCAAATACAAAGAAAAACGCCAGATACAGAATAAGCAACGTGCAAAAATAACCAGGTGGCAAGAAAATTACAACTTTGAAAAGCACAGGGGAGGAAGAAAGCTCTGAATACTTAGTCAGGTGTTTAATCAGAGCTTCAAAATTTCCTAAATTAGAAAAAAATAGCATCTGTGCTTGCTTTTTTCCTTTACCTTTCAAAGAGTAAGAAGGTGTCATTTCAGAAGAAAACATTTCCAGTACAATATAACTTTCCTTCTTCAATATTGGTAATAATAACAATGTGTTTATTTTTCTAAAGAACATAAACTATTGAAACTTCTGTACTGACCAAAAACGCAATATGCCCAGGGAAGTCTCAAAAGGGCAAGGCGGCTTCATAATCAAATACCAAAATGATTTGGAAAAATCTAATAATCTACCATCTCCCAGCAATAAATAATACATCCAGCAAACATAAACTTAGACTGAAAAAAGTCTTCAATCACAGTAATAGTTCTCCTGCTACTCAGTATATCAAATTACCTTTTCCTTTTCAAAACAATGTATTTTCCCAATCCCATTTATTCCTACTGCCTCTGGGCCAGGTTCTGATTTCCGATATGCTGTTCAAATCCAGAGTAACTAATCTGAAATCAGTCCTTTCAAGTGGGACATTTTCTATGGGTTAAATAGGAATTATTGACCAATGAAGCTGCACAAGTAGATTACACAGAGGTAATTTTTGTGTTTCAAAACATGAACCGTCTATACTGAATGCTCCACATACGCTGATTTAACTGAGCATTTGCTTAGCCAGACCAATCACAATACTGTTTTAACCTCTGCCTTTCTTCATGCAGCATACAGGTATTTTTTATTTTCTTTGGTTTCAGTGGTATTTCAAAACAGAGAAGTGAGACTCAAAGGAAGAGTCCTCTAAAAGATAAACTCTGTGCAAGCTACCCCCTCCTTCTGAGACAGATAAATCTCTGAATCATCCAACAGCCTTCGAAATCTCACCTGATGTCAATGACCAACATAAGTCCACCACTACCAATTTCTACCACTAAACATGCTGTCCTGCTATAGTAACGTGCCTCCAGATAGCCTAGAAGGTGTTGGTGGCCTCCCCCTGCCTACAGTGCTGGGTGCGGTGTTAAGGCATTGCTTCATGCTTCTCCTGCTCTCACAGCATTAAGAGGCAAGTTGTAGAAATTTTACAGCCTCTCTGAGTAATGTGTCCAGCACTGCAGTGTTCTCCTGATGTGCTTTCTAATGTTCACACTGAACCTCATGAGCTGTGATTTGTGGCCGCTGCCCTTTATTATGTCATTAGCTATTTCATGAGGAATGTTTGCATCCATCATCCTTGAAACTGGCTTTAAATAGTTGCAGGCAGCTGTTGGGTTGTCTCAAGGCCTCTTCTCACCAGACTTGGTAAGCTCAGGAATACCCTCCCAGAACAGAGCTAAGGCGGCACTGTGAGATGGCAGTAGCTGAAGAGATTGAACAACTGTCTCACAGGATCTGGATATGGGAATCGGTGAGGAGTGGAAAATGTGCTATGTTCACTACAGCACAAGTGTATTAAATGCATTAAATCAGTGTGCTTTTGGTGCAAAAAGAAATTAACTGATGTTTAGTCTAACGGAGCTTATCCTACTGCTGCCAGGTTTCTTCTTCAGGCACCTTCAAATGAATTCTCTTCTCCTTGCAACCTTCAGGCTTAAAAATGAACCAAAGACAAAGAAGGGAATGTGGAGGGTGGAGGGAGTGAAGGGTGTTTGTTGAATGAATTGAAAGCAGCATCCAAACCTAGTTCTGATTACAAGCGTCAAGCCTTTTCTGAAATATCTCAGAAGAGTGGAAGTCTGGACAGATTTATGGGTGTGCATACTCCACTGGTTTTTATTTTGGAGGTGTGTATATATATGAGCAAAGATTAAAAGCCAAAACAAATGTCTAAATCATCATAAATTGGTGGTACAGCGGGATAAATACAGCACAGACCTCAGGATTCTAAGTAATGATGATTGGAAAAGATAATTTCATCTTTGCATTCACCTCACTGAGACTCAGGAAAAAAATGCCTCAAGAGTTATGAGAACAATTTCATCTGTACTAGTACCTCCTTTCAATTCTTAATGTGCTCATTTTCTATTTTGATGTGGATCACATTAAAAACAGAATACATTATAGACTTTAAACTGCTTTTACTTAATACAAGGTACAAATAGAAGGTGGTCAGTATTGCATGTCAAAATCAGAACTTCCGGAAATGCTAATACCACTCCCCTAGAAAACATTGCCAGTAATAAAAGTACTGCCTTCCATTATCAGAATCACTCCTATCTGATCCCAAACTGATACATTTACAGGATTTTTTTCACCATTATTAAAATACAGGTGTGATTGCTGTATTACTATATTTGCAAAATAGAGTCTTTTTACTATATTTTATATTTTATATTATATATTATTATATTTGCAAAATATAGGCACAGAGTCTTTTTAAGGTGAAAGTTGGGAACTAATTTAGAAAAGTGTGATTACAAAAAATAATGTTAAGGCAAGACACTTGTAAAGCTAAAGAGAAACTTTCATCAGCAGATTTATAAAAAGTGGTCCTTTAGTGACCACAAATAGTGGGAATTATATTTTACAATTGACATAGATTGGATTAATGTACATAAAGAATATCCAAAATCCCTTCTATGAATTACAGACATAAATAAAATCAGTCAATAACATCCTTCTATCCAGGGAATTAACCCTATAAAATCTGACTTTTTAATCTACTATTTGCTGACAAACAAAGATTGAGTGTGCCGATGTGCATTTTAAACAACTTGATTGGTCATCCAACACACGTACCAACATGTGCAAGGAGTACTAACACAAGTTGGTTGGATTTTGTACAGTTTCATCATACAACAAAAGCGCAGAAAAAGATGATTCTGCAGCTACTCAATATCTGGATGAGATGTCAGTGATTACACTTGCAACAGCACTAGGATATCGACAAATATTCTTGAACTTTGCCCAAATCCCAAAGGAAATGTCAAGCACTGATAACATCCAATTTATGACTTTAGCAATTGCCATCAGTGCTTGTTTCCTGCAATCTAGCAGGCACCATGTATCCTTTACAAATACCAGTTGTATCTGAGTAATCTCCACATGACTGTGCTGAAGCAGTTCTGACCTGATCACATGCCTGTCCATGCATGAGTGAAACAGTCAATCCAAAGGCCTTTCTCTTAGACTAGGATGCCTGTATGGCAAGATCTGGCAGAATCATTAGGCCTTTGCTTGTTCTCTCCACATAACTGAAGTTTAAAGAATAGATTTTCAGAGCTCTTGGAATTTGTTTCTTCCCTCAGGATATGCCCAGTAGAGCTGTTGGTTAAGTATGCTCCCTTGTCTCCTATGATAATACTGATGTATATTTGTAAAATCAGTGGACTTATATTAGCAAGTGTCTGATGTGAGAGGATTGAAATGCATGTGCAAAAGAGATTTGGATTTGGTTCTGCTAATCCTGCTTCAGACTGGGGAGCCTGAGAATGTGATCTATTTTTAAGAATCAGCAGCATTTTCTTAATCTAATGCATTTCTGACCTCTCGAAAAAGTACAGGCTCTTATATCAACACAAGTGGACATCAGTAGAGTCCATGCTTATATAAATTTGTTATTTGGATTCTTTTATTATTTGAAAGTTATCTCAGCCAGAGAAAAAGACATTTCTTTTGTGTTGTGAAATGTCTTAGCCCCAGCCAGAACTAAGCACCATGTAGCCATTCACTCGCTATCCCCCAATGGGATGGGGGAGACAATAGGAAAAGTAGAAGTGAGAAAACTCATGGATTAAGACAAAGAAAGTTTAACAGGTAAAACAAAAGCCACACACACAAAAAAAGCAAACCAAAGAATTCATTCACCACTTCCCACAGGTAGGCAGGTGTTGAGCTATCTCCAGCATAGCAGGGCTCCATCGCAGGTCATGGTTACTTGAGAAGACAAACACCATCACTCCAAACATCTCACCCTTCCTTCTTCTTCCCCCAGCTTTATATACTGAGTGTGATGTCATATTTTCTGGAACATCCCTTTGGTCAGTTGGAGCCAGCTGACTCAGCTATGCCCTCTCCCAGCTCCTTGTGCACCCCCAGACTACTTGCTGGTGGGGGGGGATGAGGAGCAGAAAAAGCCTCAAGGATGTGTAAGCACTGCCCAGCAATAGCTAAAACATCCCATGTTATCAACAGTGATTTAGACACAAACCCAAAACATAGTGCCACACTAGCCTCTATGAAGAAAATTAACTCTACCCCTGCCAAAACCAGCACAAGTAGTCTGATCAAGAGTTTTGTCCAAGTAGAAATGGTAAGCAGAAAGTTTCCTCCTTAGGGGTCTAATGCTCTTCTAGTGCTGTATAGGAAACATGAAAGGCATACTCTACCTACCTTGCTCAGGATAATAAATCATTAAGTTGTAAGCCTTAGTTACCTTACGTATTTTGATAACAACATTAACAGGATTAGTAGCTTATCTGCCTCACCAGGAAACTGTAAAATACAGAAGCAGCAGCAACAAGACAAAATGTTAAAGAAAAAAATGGAAGGAGACCTATTTTTACAGGCAGACCTGGTTGTATTTCTTACATTTGACAGTAAGGCAGCAATTGTACTTTCCCTTGTTCTCTCACAAAATTTTACAAGCCTTTTTCAAAACAATGGAAGAAATTCTACCCATTATTGTCTGCTTGTTCAGGCTTCATGCATAATTAAACCTGGACAAAAGCAGCGTCTGAGCAGACACTAACAAGCAGAGTCGAAAGGGTCCAGCAGCAACCTGGTGCTGATAAACAGGAACTCTGAAGAGCTGATAAGCAGAAAGCCATTGTTATCCAGGATAGGATTTACTAGCCTCTGTTTGGTTTGTTTGCTGGCTTCAGGGCAGGATCATCTTCTGTAAAAAATATTGCATTTTAATTGCTCTTCCATATGCCCAAGTTCAACAAGTCTTGAAGCCAGATTTCCATCAGTTTCAGTGGGATTGAGATCACACTGAAGATGTGAGAAAACCCCTACATATTCCCTCTTTACAACTCCTCCTTTGTGCAGCATTCAAGTGAATTTGAAGTGTGCTACAGACTGATCTTTGCTTTGCTTTCTCACCCTCTGCCCTTAAAAGGGGGATAGAATTTTACCACTTCTATGCAAAAATGGGAAGTGGTATAGAGTAAAAAAGATGTCTCTGAAGCTGTCAAGAAGGGGTAAAATGGGAACGGGTCCTACTCTCAGTCTGGCTGTGTGAAACCAAAGCAGGATTTAGAAGCTCCTACAAAAATAACTCACGCTGGCTCTGTATATTGAAGTGTGAGGAAGCAAGTTAGTGTGAAAGGTGACATTTCCCCCCTGGCTGTACAGAAGCAGCAGCTATTCTAGGAGCAATGCAGTATCTCTCACAGCTGATGTGCATCCCCTGACAGCATAACGAGCAGTTAGATCAGCACAGCTAAGGATGCCATCAGTGATCTGCCCCACCCTGAGACAATATATTTTCTCTTAGTAAATGGTGTTGTTGCTTGAGGAACCTGCATATTCCATGTGCATATTCCTAGTATCTAGTGTGCTCCTGCAGCCTTCGCAACTGTCCTCAGCCTAAGACAGATGTCACCTTCTGGATCCTGGAACAGGGAGGAGAACAGAGTGATTCAACTCAATAGTAAGGTTAGTGTTGATGTTGATGCTCATAAGAATGTCTGAAGAAGAGATGAAGCCGCAAGGCAAGACAAATTACCCCATAAGACATTTACAGCCAATAGATATTGATGGGATGATGTAGACACCTAAACTGAATGCAGAAATGCTGGGCTTTGGAGGAATACTGTGCCCTGCAAGCAGTCAAGTGAGCAAAGAGCAGGTTCTGGGGAAAGGCATTGGGAGAGCCAAAGCACTTTTCCCTGTGCATGTAAACTTCATTTTAATTCCCTGGAGATTTAGCCAAGAAATCCTTGGAGCCCAGAGAGTAATTCAGTCTGCTCCAAGGCAGACACCCGAGACTTGTTTCAGGGGCTGCATAACAGGGACCCAACCCAACAGAGCCTCTCTAAATCCAGCTGCTGTCTCACAGGTGCCATGCTCTGCAGATGCCTGTGGTACTCCAGGGCATCTCAGGTAGATGTCTGTGATGAAGAAATTGAATTGACTCATGTTTTAGGAACTGAACTCCCTGGGGTTGGGAGGGGGAAGAAACAACAAAGGACATGGAACTGTTGGAACAAGTCCAGAGGAGGCCACGAGGATGATCAGGGGACTGGAGCATCTCCTGTATGA
>JBCJKH010048093.1:9034-31129 GCA_039877255.1 Loriculus beryllinus | reverse complement strand
AGCAGTGATTTGTGTTATACCTTAGTTACTGGGCTGTTCTTATCTCAACCCGGGGAATTACATTCTTTGCATTCTGCTCCCCCTCCTTCCATGAGCTGGGGGGAAAAAGGAGGGGGAGTGAGCAAGCGTCTGCGTGGTTCTGAGTTACCAGCAGGGTTTAAACCACAACAACTGTAAATTTCAATGAGATGATAACTTGATTTTTTTTTTTCATCCTGACACTTGTGCATGAAGTCCAAACCATGAATAATTTTACTCTAGAGTCCTTTAATTATTGAGGTACATAAGCATTGTCAGGACTGAACCTTTGGTTTCATTTTTATACTGGTTTTTTTCTTTTGTGTCTGCACATATCACTGAAACCTGTTAGAACTATTCCAACTTCTTACTTCCTAGTTTAAAAATTGAATGTAAAGTATTAATTTATTTTAGTTAACTTTATTTCAGGATTTTATTTATTTTTTTGCTAAAGCTGTATGAGCAATGCTACCCAAATGCTAAGGGTTCTTTTGGTATATTTAGACCAATTGGCAGAAAAAATCCTGATTAGGGAAACTTTTCCAACAGTCTAAGAATTATTCGGTTTAGCTCATAAATATAGTCTTCTACTACCTGTTTTTAAGAAAATTACTGTTTTCATAGAGCAGAGGGAGTAACGGTGAATTGTATTGGGCTGAGAGCTATAGGATTAAAAATACTTTAATAAAAAGGAGATGGGGGAGGAGGAGAAAAAATGCTTTCTAGTGCTACACCTTTGCAAGAGTAGTTACTGTTGGATTTTCTTTGGTCTGTTGGATAACCACTGAAATCTAATATTCCCTCCATAATGCAACAAAAAAGCCTGCCTCTTCCCCTTTGAATTTCAGAAGTGTCTCTACTGGTAGAAGTCCTTGTATGGTTTTAGAAGGAGGACTGACCTTGGAAATTTCTGCCTTGCTTCTCTAAATCAAAACTTCTGTTTTTCCAGCCTTAAGTCAGGGCTAGCACATACTTGCATTGTATCTTTACGTTAATTTTCTAACATCACTGTTTCTGAAGGTCCCTAATTTATCCATTCTGTGACCAAGGGAGACAGCTTTTTAGCCACAGTGATCTGCCATTAATCTTTTCCTCACTGAAAATCTGACTAACCTCTCAACAAACCGCATGTTGTAAACACGTCACTAGTGTGGTCAGGCTTAGGCTGCCCTCCTGCCCACTGTCCCACACATAGTGCTCCTGCAGAGAGCACCCATTATGCCTATAACTCTCCGGCACCTTTTACAACAGGCACAGATGCAGCAGTTTGGAACTCTGCTTGCTGCATAAAGGCCCAGTTTGATGCAAGGGAGGAGTATGTTGAAAGCTGAATGCTGCTCGCTGAAAAGGAATGTTTTGAGAGGGTGTGCATCTATACAGTTTGTCATCACAGGAATCTCTTAGATTTGCAGTCAAAGGCATTGGACCAGGGTGAGTCACAAAGTGTCAACTAATGCAATCTTTTTATAGAATCACAAAATTGCAGACTTGATGTTGGCAGGCACCTCTGGAGATCATAGAATCATACAATAGTTTGGGTTGGACAGGATCTTCAGAGGTCATCTAGTCCACCCTGCTGCTCAGAGCAGGATCAAATTGGGCAGGTTGTTTAGGGCACTGTTCAAATGGGTGTTTAATATTTCCAGAAATGGCAAATTCATGGCTTCTCTAGGCAACATACTCGGTGTTCAGTCACAGCTAAGAAAAGCCCTTGCACTTCCACTGCATACCACTGAGCTCCATGTCGCTTAGTCTTCACTGCTGGTAAATAAGAAATGGATAGCAAGACTAGAAAAGGTCTGTTGATCATTTATTATTAAAAACAGTTTTCAAGCCAATGAATACACAGAGGGCAACTACAGCAATGAGAAACAGACATTGAAAGGAATGGTACAGGACTTTCTGGCACCCAGATTATGTGTGTTCTGCATGGACAGGATCAACACAGTCTACTGTGTGGTTATGTTCTTACTGAATAATTTAGCAACGTACTTGGCAAGATCTGATTTAAAAACCTCTATGACCTAGGTGCATGGTTAGAAAGCCAATTCTTTTTGTGCCTGTGCTCCCAGACTAATCCACAAACTTGTAAAAACTGTTTTGTTAGATGCTTTCTGCATCCACTTTGTGGTCTGTTTTCTCTGAAGAATAATCCTGTGGAAACATTTATATCCAACTGCTGCCTTCCTTTCTTGAGACATGACCAAAATCCTCCTCTGTTCCATCACTAGTACATCAGTTGCATGCAGCTTTTGAAGCATTCTCTCACTGATCTTCCCTCCTTCAAGAACATGTGGAGTAGCTGCTAATAGCATCATATCTCTAAAGACTTCACTTGATGCCAGTTCTGATGCTTGTAAAGCAAATGCGACACGTTCATGATAATATCCTAAAAATCACAGTAATTGTAGGATGAGTATTCTCTGCTCTCCCTCTATGAAGACTTTTGTAATACTGGTAAGAGTCACAGGATCCCAAGATATGCTCAGTAGACATTTTGTTGAAACTTGATGTATAAGATTATTGTGCTGTGTAATTCTTTTATCAAAAAGAAAGATCCCATCAGGACGGACCAAATTTATGTGGAAAATGAATTATTATCAGAGTTAATTGGGAAAAATCATTCAGCAGACTTACTCAATTCAATTTCAGGTTTTCTTCACCCTGGATACAGACTGAAACATAAAAGGTGAATAATGGCATCTTATGTGATTTTGGGTGGAAATTACTGTCTATACATTGTTTCTGATAGCACTATTAGGACATTCAACATTTAAATCCCTTCTTTTACTACATGTTTTGAGACAAAGAAATGTGTTGTGAGCAGTCCTAGTTACTTTGCCTCATGAAGTACTGGTAATAGCACTGCCCTTGAACCATTTGACACTTCAGCATATCATGTGGTGTTCAGAAATGCATCCATTCGGAAATACATCTGCTACATTAATGCATTACTACTTATTTCTAAATCATTACGCATAATGTGATTTTCATGTAGGTTTACAGGTACATCACTAAGCAGTAATGACTTAACTCATTTGAGTGTATGCTTGGGAAGCTTTTGGGGTGCATCAAGCTTTTATAACTGTGATGAACTTCTATTCTTAGTAGGTGGAAAAACTGGAGACCTGCCCATCGAAAGTAGCTACTTTGTAAAAGCTCTTAGGAAAACAGTCAAACACTGAGACTTTATTCCCAATGACTAGTGTCACTTGACAGATTTTTGTGGCCCTGTTTCGGTATCCATTCCTTTCTCTCTCAGTTTTTGGTTATATGTTTCTGCTTTTACAGATGAATTTGTAGGTTCCATAATTCTTAACTTTTCACATAGTCTAAATGGGAAATTAGATCCACAGCGATGGAGATTTCACCTCTGAGTCTCTGTAGTATTTCAAAATCTACCTGACTGTAACCCAGTTGTTGTTTCTTCATGCATTTTGCTCAAAGATGCAGTGTTACATGTTGGTGTGGCACGTTACGTGTTTGGCTTGGTGTGTTGCATGAAATTGTTGCTGACCAAAGGATCATATACAGGTATGGCAAAGAACTGCTTCTATAAACTGGATACTTAATACAGCAGTTCTGCATTTATCTTTACTGAGCTCCCTGTATTCTCTTCCTCTTCAATGTTATACTTTAAGTTCTCTCTGCTCACCTCATACAAAATCTGCAGCAAGTATTAATCACATTAAGCATTGTCATTACTTTTTTTTACTGAAGAACTCAAGGACCCCCCTTACAGTAACCTCCAAAAAAGGTAGGAAATTCTTGAACACTGAAGTTGAAGAGCAGCATGATATACTGCATGTCAGCCTCTTAAATCAGATTCTGCTTCCTTTACTTCTTTTAAAATTACTGTAAGACTGCAAATATTTTTGTAGATTAATTTTTGAATGAACAATATAATAATCGTCATTTAAAAGGTACATGTGCTCTGTAAGCAGAAGTAGGAAAAGCTTGGGTAACATTGTGTATGGACTTGGAAGTGGAATAATATTTGATGTTGAATAGAATGAGACAAAATCCTTTCACTCGATACAGCTGTACCTGCATATGTGTACGTATGCATTTTTTTTCTCCCAGCAAATACATTTAAGTTAGGTTCCCATGGAGGTTTCTGTAACATACTCCTCCTTATTTCCAGACCTGCCCGTGTCTCTTGTATGTTTAGCAAGTTGTGAGCTGCATCGATCACAGCAGACCCTTTCCCAAAGAATTGCACTGAGTGTCAACGGCATCAGAACACTCAGTGTTTCAGTACTGTGCTCTGTGACTGGGAAGGAGGGAGGAGGAGAAGCCATGGCTGAAATGCATTTGCAAAGGCTCTTTTATCACATCTATGGTACAAATGTCGATTCAGGCAGTATTTTATGTGCTAAAAATCAGGCCTCTGATTATACTGCTTGCCCAAATGCTTTTGCAAAATGAGTAATACTTCTGATTTTCCGATTTAAATGAAAATTTTCTTCCCTGCAATTTTTATTATAAGCAGAATGTAGAATATAGTGTGCTTGGAACAGTGCTTTACAGAGGAGCCTCCTCTTCCCCCCCCCAAAGGTTTTATGCATGCTGATGGCCTGTGCAAGGCAGAAACAAGTAACTTAAACAATACAATAAATTTTACTGAGACATAGATACAGGTCTTCCCTGGCTTGTCTATGAAGTGAAAAATATGGAATGATTTGCTTCCCCTTTAAGGAGGTTATTAGCTTGCTTGTATCTACCAGAGGAATAGAGGTGCACACAGTCTTCCATTATTCACCGGGTTTTTAATCTTGATCCCTGGCTTCTGCGATAAGTTATTGCTGGGGACTGGAATTGCTTGGGGAGTGATGCAGGTGCCTGAGGGCCAGCAAGTGGCTCTGTTATGAGAACTGGCTCTAATGATTAATGGTAGGATGCAGTGCACTACTGCTGACTTCATTGGGAAATACAACATTGTTAATTTTATCATTATAAACCCCTAGCACTGCAAGAGAATGTGTCTGCCTCCAGGATGGTGAATTTGATAAGAAGACTTTTCTGATAAGATATCTCGTACTCCGAGGGACAAGCATTCATGCTTAATCAGGGAGTATTTAACTTGCAATCCAAATGTTACCAAGTAATATGTACAGGTCACTTTAAATTTCTGCTCTACAGTTCAGGTCATAACATTATGAGTTTGTATACACACTGAAGAAAGAATCAATATAGCACTGCTCTTTACAAAGACTGTCATAAGCCAGTTAAACTAAATATTTTTTCACTTGAAAGGGGGACAGACTTTTTAATGAATAGTAACACTACAGATGGATAAATATACATGACCGGAGCCCAGGAACCATTCCTGGGATGTACTCGGCAACTTCTACTCTTGCTGATGCCAGTGTCTGTGATTTCAAAGCAAATCACTGAGGGAAGAAGGATTGCATCCTCTCCCTATTCAATACAAGCTAGGTCATAGGACCTGCAGTATTGGGGTAAGAAAAGATACGGTGTGCCACATTCTTATCTAGGTGTTTGTGGGATCAACCTGTACGCTGCTGTCTTTGCAGAGACTTTTGTGCTGGGTTTGGCTGGGTAGAGTTAATTTTCTTCATAGTACATTTGTGGTGCTGTATTTTGGATTTGTGATGAAAACAGTTGATAACACACCTGTGTTTTAGTTATTGCTGAACAGCACTTATACAGTGTCAAGGCCTTTTCTGTTTCTCATGCTGTCCCATCAGTGAGGAGGCTGGAGGGGCACAAGAATTTGGGAGGGGATGCTGGAACAGCTGGTCCTGACTGACCAGTGGGATATTCCATAGTATGAGTTGTGGTTTCATGTAATACGTACATCATGACATCATGTTCAGGAATAAAAGCTGGAGGGAAGGAGAAGAAAGGGGTACATTCCATCACCATGAAATTCCTCCTTCGTCTCAGTAAATACCCAATTTATACACTGAGGATTTTGCACAGTCTTGGGTCAGACTCACCATGAGTGTTCCTACTTCCTCACTGCTCTTAACATTGTTTTCACCTTAGTTTAGATCTGTACTCTTCCTGCCTCACCCTCATCTCCCATGACTCCCTCAGTGCCTCGTGTGCTCCTAGCTACCTTTTTGTTTCCAAAAGCTGTTGAATGATCAGTATTTTGTTAATCCTGTTTGTGTGTTGCATGTCTTTCTCCTATGTGTGGGGTATTTTTTTCTCTCTTTAAATTAAAATTCTTCAGGTTATGGTCTTTCTGCGTTTTTAACAGTGCCTGGAACAGTTTGACAGTTATTTAGTAGCTCCTTAAGCCATGCTAATACATATGGTGAAGACTTTATCAAATATGTCAAGTTCTCCATAAGGCAGTATTAACAGATAGAAAGTTTTGAAGTAGTGTATATCTTTTCATGAAAGATATCCAGTCTAGGAGTTATGATATAAAGCAGAGAAGAGCATTTGAAGGTAATAAGGTGATTTTTATGGAAAACCTAATGAAGTAATGTCACTTAGTAGGTCATTCTAGAAGTAGGTTTCCTTGTCTTGAAACTGGAATAACCTTATAAGATTGAATGCCAATTGTCTTGCCCTGTGACTCATTATTTATGTGCTGTGTTAATCATTTGATCTGACTTTAACAAAATAGATTTTGTTGATAACGTAGATATTGAGCTTGCCTTTTGTTTGATTGTTGTTGTGTGCCTCATTTTGCAAGCTTGTCACACTGTTTTAAGTGACATATTTAGTACATGGGTGGGCAAAAGCTGTGGAAACTGAGGGTCCTGTCGTTCAGTGGACCAGCTGAATGAAATACTAGTGTGAGAAAGACACGTCTGGTTCTTCCATTCTGATTTTGGTCTACAGAAAGTGTTTCTTTTGTGAGGGAAAATTTTGAAGCAAGTAATGTTTACCCTACTGATAACCAAGAAATCAAAGTTATAGTTAGCCAATTTCAAAGCTTAGGTTTTGCTGTTTCAAGTTGTTTTGTAAGCTCTAAGCTAAATGCTGCAACACTTTCTGTCTTGACATCCTCTGGAACAGGGAGGAATGGTGGATTGATGTCTATCAGTTCCAGTTTTCATAACACAGAAGTAATGGTAGCTGGTAGTATCAGCTTAAGTTAAGTAGATGATACAGTAACAGCATGTGGCTAAGTGGATAATGGGAATGCCATCCTGAATCTCCAGAGAGATAGTAATCCATAGCAATCGAGATGACTCAGAGGCACAGAAGAAGTACTTAGATGACTTGGATGCTAATGTGTGCAGACAGAAACTGCTGTGCACTTTTCCCAGTAGCCCTGAAACTGTTGTTATCTGTGTTGTGTGTGCATCTGTTTGTCAGTCTTGGAGTAGTCTTTGCCACATAGTTGGAAATGCCATTTGTGCATTTGCTCAAAAGAACTTCATGGTTTAATAAATGAGTAGTGGAGAGAGACAGCTGGCTCCTTCAGAGTCAGTGCTCAAAAAGCTGAAACTTTGGTAGCTGTCACAGGCAGAAAGAATTGATCAGGTTTGAAAAGGGAACGTGCTGAATTAGACCAGATTTCGAATTGCCTAATATCTTGCGCAGAATCAACGCTGGTGCCTTGTGACTGTGAACAACTCTACTGGATCAAAATAGTGGGAATGTTTTAAACTTAGTTTTCACTGGTGTAATATTAGACAATATACAGAGTCACTGGAACTCAGAACTTGTACACAGTTACTTGTACCTTAGTCTCCTATAGACATTAGAAGGACTTTATTCCTCCAGTGTGTACTTGCCTATATGTGTCCTGTTTGTTTTTCTCCCTTCCTCTGAAGCAGTAAAAAATCAGACATAGTTTGGAACAAAACACCAGATAGGATAGGACAGTGCTTTGAAGCAGTACAGAGAATCTTGTATCCTCAGTGTCTAAGGGCAGGAATAAAGGCTTGTTTGGTTCTAGGGTGGTGATTCTGTTTCGTTCTCCCTTTCATATGCTCCTTCCTGCCCCAATCCCCAACACCAGTAAAACTGTGAGAGCCCTTAGAAGGAGATTTATTCTTACAGAAATGGAGAGTAGTTTAAGAGCTGACTTCATTTAGATATATCTCTCCCTCAGAGTGTGTCTAGTGTCCTTAAGAAGAAAGTAGTAAAGTGATGTTTACCTCTGACAGCTTTATTAAGAGATTAAACATTAACTTTTATGTGATTCTTATGAAACTGATGAGCTAGGGAGCAACTAGTCCCTCAAAGAGGCTGTTGCCTGACTTGCTTAGGGCTGGCAACAGAACTGGTTGTACAGTGCAGGCTAGTGCAGTGTTTGGGGCAGACATCTGCTCTGTGGAAGGCCTTACAAAATCCTTGACACCAGGAATATAATGAAAGACAAGTGTGCTGGTATAAAAAGGGCTAAGAGGCAGTAAAGAAACATCAGGGTATTTGAATCAGCATGAGTCATGTTGATTTGCTTTGTTTCTCCTCTGCAAAATCTCTCTTAGGTTTAACTTGAAGCTTAACAAATGAGAATGTGAGTAGAAGCATACTGGTTAATACTGAAGTTTTAACGAGACTGAACTATGATCCTGTTTTGGGAACTAAGGCAGGATGCATCCACCACATCACCCAGGCAGTAAAGAATGTTTGTCCTTATCACTTACCTACTTACTATGTGCTCAGATACCTTCTTGGTTATTTTACAGCAGCTGAGCTGCAGTACTTTTTACAAATATGAGGAAGAATACTTAGGTTTAACGCATTCATTTAGGCTAATACGTTTAGAGCATTTTGTGTTTGCTGCTGAAGGCTATGAGTATAAAAACAGCACAGTTCAAACAGTGAATCGCAACTAAATACTGGATCCTGAACCTCTAGTCTTTCTGCCTGTGCCATGCTACTTAGTTTTCTGAAGACTAAAGGTTTAGGAGTAAGGAGACGTGTGGATTAAACATGACAGACAGTTGGAGTAAATGGTCCATTTTCTGTCTCTAAAAACAGGGCTCTGTAAAAATCTACATATCACTAGGTGTCATGTAACGCAGTACAAGTGTTGCTGTCTTTGAAGTGGCACATGCACGTATACATTATATTTAAGATACATGGTTGACAGGTCTGAGAGAGACAGAGGTCTCGATAGCACTACAGTCTTCTTTGAGTAGCAGTGTATCTTGAAAGTGCCCAGAGTAGTGTTCTGTGTTCAAATAAAAGTGCCAGTTCTGTAGCCCACTGTTTCCATATCTACTTGCGAAATGCTAACACTACTATTATATGTAATCCTTTCTAAATGACTGAAAGTTCCACCAAAATAGTAATAATTCATCCTCACCACCATAAAGCTGTGCACTCTGGTTTTAGAAAGAGAGAAGAACAGAACTTTTTGAGGATTTCATAGGCAGTATCTCAATTAATCTTGAATATAGTAATTCCCCTGTGGTTTTGGGGCCTGCTGTGCTATTAGAAATACCATTCTTTCCCTTATTTTCTCATTTAACCAATAAGATCAAACAGTACCACATCTTCTAACTACTCAGGAATGCTCCTGATGGTATAAGTTATGGCTTAGAATTTTTACCTTAGCAGACTTTATTGGACAGTCTGTTCATGTATCAGAGTAGTTAGGAAGTGATGCACTTCTCAGCAGAAACGAATTTGATCCAATTTAGAGGAGACAATATATATTGAAATGCAATTTCAAAGCCCCCTTGGATCCTGAAGGCTGCGTCTTTGCCAGCTCAGGTATTCACGTACAGCTGCAGAGTTGAGAAGCTGGCACTGTGATTAGAACAAGTAGGAGCAACTGCATAAAGGGTATGGCAGTGGAGATTAAAACTGTGCATTTTTGCTAAAAGAGGAAAGTTTTATTTTTGTGACACATTTTTAGATTTTATATGAATGCTAAGAAATAGAAGTATGCATCCACCTCAAAGCAGTCAGTTACCCTATTCTTGGTGGTCAGGCTTTGTGATCTGTAAGAACTTTTTTCTCTCTTTTATACATGGGTAGTTACTGTAGCTGTGCATGAGCAGGAGTATGAAAAAGAAGCAAGATGTGGAATGGAGGGTTTTTCTTTCTCTTTGAGACAGCAGCATGAAGCCAGGAGACATGCTGTGGGCTGGTGTGTTTGTATGTCACAAAGAAGTTGGATAATGACGAACAGAGGTACCATTAGCATTTTGCTATTTCATACCCGGTGGCATATGAAAAAGTCTAATTTAGTTACTGGTACAGATAGGCCTGACACCTTGAATTTCCATTTTCAACCTCATTGTTTGAAAAGCCCTTACATTTCTCAAGGCATCTTCTTAACCAGAGTTCTTCACAGGAAGAGGGGAGAAATAATTGTGTCTAGGCTGTGATTCCTGTGACCTATTCTAGACGTCCCTCTTTGGACATGATGGTCCATGCTTCAGTGGAAGCTTCAGTTGCTTTCTGCTGATAATGCAAGGATAACTAACTGAGATGTCAACATCTGCTTTGTGAGTACCTAAGATTAGGCAGGCTGAATCCCCTTGTGACTGAGTAGTAAGCTGTGAGTCAACATAGCCCTACTCCTAGCAGTGGGAGGAACTAAGGTGTTGGACTTTTCAAGTGCTAGTTAACTCTGTATATCAGTGTCTCCCTGGAGGTATTTGTTGTCGCTCCTTTTTACATACTTAGGATCATTGCCAAGAGTTGCACTGCTTTAGCTTTCTACTCCCATAGTCTGAGTAGCTGTGTAATGCGGCATCTAGCCTAGGGTCTTATTTGTAGAAGCTCGTGTGTGAACTTAGGATAAAACTTACTTGCCCTGTCAGCATCCTCTGCACTGCTGATTGTTTAGAAGCAAATGTGATAAAGAAAGTAGAAATGCAATTAACAAAGACCAATAGATACAAAAGCCCAGAGCCAGTTTTAACTACTATTTGTCGATCCAGGCTGCCGTTGTACCAGTGCTGAGACATGGAGTTATTGCACAGTCAATAGTAGTGGCATGGCTTTTGGTAATGATTTCAAGTCAGTCGTGATACGCTGCAGAAAGTAGTGCAGTCAGCTTATAGTGTTCATCCTTGCTGTAAGAAGTTTTGCAGCAGTGTCTTTTCTCCTTGTTCCGGTGACATATGCTGCCTGAAAGCTTTGTAGCCTGTCAATGTATGCCACACATCTCTTCATCTGCTTTATCCACAGGGAATTTAAAATGGGAAAACAGAGTCTTGACCACAGTATGTGTACCTCTTTGGATAGAATTTGCCAATTTACTTTTCATGAGTGGCCATAAACATTTGTCAACCCCTTACGTAATGACAAATGCTTCCCTTTAAGGAGACCTCATTGTATTTTCTGACAATATTTTGAAGATTTTTAGAAAACAGTGAGTTTCCACTTTTGGTTTCACAAGCTGAAATGGTAAGGTAATCCTTGTCATGCAGTGTGACTACACTGTGAAGATGAAAGAGTCTTTAAATGAAGATCAGAGGAGAACATCTGGGTGTATGTTAATGCCTTGCAGTGGAGCTGGAGCTCTCTAAACAGTAATGAAATTGGAAAGCACCTCTAAGGAGCACCAGGAGACTTGTGGCCTGGGGGCTTAAAGTTTATCCTTCGTGTATCCCAAACACCATTTAGCTTCTTACAGAATTTACAGTGCTTCTGGTATGCAGGAGTCTCTTAAGACTCTGTTCGGTATGCCTTAAAAATATCTTGAAAACTGTCATCATCTACTGATAAAGTTTAGCAAACAATATCCCTGTTTAAGTTGCTGAAATACTTTTTGAGAAGTCCAGCAGTGTGACAGAGGAGAACTGCATGCAGGTCTTCAGTAACAAGCAAAGATACAGAAAAGAATGTTGTAGATATATGTGATTTTTTTCTGTTTTGTTGCTCCATAAAAATACAAAGGGACAAGGTAATCCTTGATATGAAAAATACAAAGTCTGAGAAGAGCTGTGAAAAGGAAAAGGCATTTTTTTGATACAGAAAATTAAAAGGCATTTTTTTGATACAGAAAATTAAAAGGCATTTTTTTGATACAGAAAATTCAGTGCAGCAATAGTACTAGTAGTGTGATTTATACTCTACCACAGTCTCACCACAACTAAGTATCTTGTAATACTGTAATACACTCTCCACTATGGCAGGAGGAGCTCTCATGACAGAGGTTGGGACAAAGTAATATATTTAAGGGTGGAAAAGCAAACTGCTTATTTCCACTGAAGATGAAGGCCAAGTTGGACATAGAGGCTTTCTCATTAAGCTAAGATTTTTGTGACAAGCTTTTTTATTATTTTACTTGTTGCAGTGGACTACCACACTCACAGTCACACCAGAGGGCCACGTAAACCAGGATCTGCCTCTTTGAGGATGGGACTGGAAAATACCAAACACAACTTGTGGGGAACCTCCTTTCTTCAATTCAGCAGTTTTGGAGACTGGTGTGCTTGCCAGCTAGCCCCACACCTGAATGCCTTGTAGGAATCGAAGTGCAGTTCTTCATTACTCACTAATTTCTTTGAAGCTGTTTCAGTGAAGGACACCAGAAAATCCAGTCCTTTTCACACATTTCTTACTTCCAATTCCCTGAAATTGCTTAGAACTAAATTTAGGAAAGGGAAAAATCACTGTTAGAAATTTTTCCCATTAAAACAGGAAGTCTGTACTTGGCCATAGTAAACATAGGATAAACAGGTTGTTCTGGGGTTGCAAACTACAAAAACACAGTGTATGTGATACTACTTGCCCTTTCCTGATCCACCATGAAACCCACATATTACTGGTAGGTTATAATTTGAAAATAATAGTTAAGATGATGCAATTACTTAGGTTAAAGACAAGGTGCTTGTAATTTCTACAAGTCTGATCTACAGAAGGTGGTAAATTCCAACTTAAAGTCAGTTGGCTGTTAGGTAGAATTGGGCCCAGCAGGAAAAAATGCCAAAAGCCTTGTCTCCAGACTACAGCTTTTGGGTTTTCAGTGGTAGGTTTTAAAATTAGCTCTGGATAGGATATCCTCAAATGAAGCAAGTGAATCTGGTCAACAGGAAACAAAAACTAAGCTTTGAGAGGGGGAGTTGACTCATGATCAAAACAGTAGCTTTGATTTCAGTGTTTTGAGGCATTGCTGCTTAATGCTTTTCATTTACAGAAAAGTCTTGTTTTGTAAGAAAGTGTCTTATTTAATCATGACTTTTCTCTGTCATGAGGAATAGGATCTGTTCTGAGTACATTGGCTTAGTCTGATGGAGAATTAATAGTTTAAACATATTTGCTTCTTGAAAAAGGCAGCTAGAATCAAGAATTAGTTCCCTTTCTACTTACCTTCCGCATAGCAAGATTTCAGAGTTTACACTGTATTAAATTTCAATAAAATCCAATCACAAAACAGGAATCTGTAGGAAACAGCTGTATTAACTCTCCTGTGCACTCAACTGTTTCCTTTAAAGAGAAACAAAGACAACCTCTAAGAAGACCTTGATCCATTAGAGCTAACTCTCCCCCACTTTCCCATAACTGTACCTGGATTCACAATAAAACAACTTTCTTGCTTTACCTGATTCCTTTCTATTTGCTGAGAAGGACACAGATGTGCAAGAGAAGTTGCTACAACAAAACTCCTGACCTTTTTCTATTCTGTTCTATTCTTTTTTGGTTTTTCCTTTCCCCCCCTCCTTTGCCAACATGTATAACCATCCTGCTTCCAGCCTGTAAAATCCAAATGCTTCTTCTCCCTGCCATTGGCCCGGAATTTAACATTATTCTTTTCTCTGGAAACCTTTCCCCTTTGTTGAATTTGGAGCCAGCATAACTTCATCTCTTTTAAACTTTAATCTGTGTGAAGTGTGAGTGAGAACACAGGTGTGAGCAGAGCTCTGGCTTAAAATAGAAAGCAGTAGTAAAAGTAGCTGCTGCTCATCTGGGAGAAGATAACAAATGAGGCTTCCCAAGAGTCAGCAGTACAACTTCACAGTGTTTCTCGTCTATATAAAGGATCTAAATAGAGATAGCAATGGTAAACAAGCAAATTCTTCTGATAGTAAAAGTATCAGGGAGTAATAAGCCCAAAGCAAACACCAGAGTGTTCAGGGGATTTTGATCTACTGCATCTGCAAATGCATAATTGTCAGTCTTTCTGGCAAAAATAATAGCATAAGATAATAAGCACAAATAAATGTGACTGAACTGCTGTATGCTGTAGCCGTTTCAGCAAAGACCTTGAAATAAAAAAGCAGAACCTTGATCT
Source organism: Loriculus beryllinus (assembly GCA_039877255.1). Taxonomy (NCBI): domain Eukaryota; kingdom Metazoa; phylum Chordata; class Aves; order Psittaciformes; family Psittacidae; genus Loriculus; species Loriculus beryllinus. The sequence continues at coordinate 16,977 of JBCJKH010048093.1, read as the reverse complement.
GAACTTTAAAATGCAACTGAAGCACTAATAGTGAGCCAGGATGCCACAGACAAAATACGCAGGTTTGAAGGGCTGTTGTTTGTAAAGCTGCACTATTATAAATAGGGTCTTTCTGAATATGAACAACATTGTGATTAAACAGCAAAATTAAAGGAAAGTTTCCTTTCCTCAAGGTTATTTATCTTTTGCATGGGGTATTTTATGTAATTATTTTGATTAGAACATTAGAACTGATTTAGACAAGTGAACAAAAGATTGGTCATTAAATATCAGTATTTTGCTCCTGTGGGTTTTTAAATCTTGTAATTCTACAAGATAAGTAGATATATTTTGATGACCTTCCTGATACTGCTGCTTATTCGAAATACATGTCTTTGTAAGCTCTGTCTCATAAGCAGATATTTTCCTGAGTCTCTGACCATTTTTCTCTTACTCTGATGACATTTCTCTTTCCCTGTTGTATGTTTTTAGTGAAGAGCAAGCAAAATGGAACTCAGTGGCTAAGCTGAGCTGTGTTACTTGGCTACATGTTCTTTATCCTTGCTTTGGTTGGGTGCTAGTTGGTTTTGAGTGGTTAGTGTTTGGTGGGCCCTTAAAGAGGATGAGAAAATCCTTTTCTTCAGTGGTAAAGGAGCATATTCATGAATGAACAGATGACAAGTGGACTGATGACTTGTTCATTAAGAGTGGAGTGAACTGGGCTGAGGAGCAAGAGGAGAGCACAGAGCACATGCTAGAAGGATAAGAATGAAATAACTGGCACAGGGATTCAATGACTCTGTGCTTAAAGACACCAGAAAAATATAATTCAGGACAAATCTGCATTTGTAATCTGAAGGTAGGTGAGGCTCTTGAGTGTCTGAACAAAAAACAGACTTGAGAATAGGAGAATTCTGTGGATTTCTGTTCAGCCTAAGCATGTTGGCCAACAGAGCTGGAAGGCAGAGGGAAGAAAGTAGAATATGCTGAATATCAAAGTATTGATCTCCTGATACTGCAAGATTTTTTTTGTTTTATTCTTTGGCATCTCAGATGCTCCCCTCCAGGATGAAGGCTATCCCTGTTAGGTACAGCAGGGAAAATTCTAAGCAGCTGCAAAAACCTTTTGCCAGGGAATTGCCCTGGTGCACATACAGTGTCAGGGAACAAAATGTCATGCAAAGGAAGTTTCTGGGTTTGGGGGTTTAGTTTGGTTGGGTTTGGTTTGGGTTGGGGTTTTGGGGGTGTGGCACTGGGTTTTTGTGGTTTGGTTGGTTTTTTTATCTTCCACAGATACCTTGATACCTTACTCTTGACAACCCTCTCCTTTGGCATTAAAACACAACTTATTTTAAGCATTATTGTTTCTGAAGCTCTATTTCAGCTGACAGCATATGTTCTTTCTTGTGTCCCTGAGATACTTTACTTGATGTTTGGTACTTTTTATGTTGTATTTCAGACTGTAGATCACTTTTGCATTTTCCCTTGTTTCCCTCTTTCCAGCCCCCTCTGATCAGTTCTCAAGAGCTCTGCTTAGTTCCATGGGCTTAAAAAGCCTTTCCAGCACCCTCACTTTGTGTGTTGCTGCAGAAATCTATGGTAAATTATTACTAGCTAATAATGACACGGTGCTAGGGAAATAAATTTAACATAAAATTAATGAAAGCAGTGTTGGTAACAATGGTTACCTGAAAATGACAGTCTGTGCTAGAACCAGGTTCTTGAGTTTGATTGTCTGTAATCAACTGTTAGGAGTTTATTGATGGCAGTAGTGGTTGGGTTAGCCTAGACACCTCACTTTGCATAGAAGCTATGAAAAAGAGCTGACAAGTATCTTGGCAGTAAATTATTGGTAGCCCAGACAGATGTGAGGACGGAGAGAAGAGCGAGTTGTCAGAGGATGAGGAAAAAAATTTTTGAAGAGTATATATATGTTTTAAATTTTCTAAGTATGTTACTTCGGGACATTTTAGACTATGAAGACAGGCTGAGAAAGTTGGGGCTGTTAAGCCTGGGGAAGAAAAGCTGTGTGGTGACCTCATAGATCTCTTAGTATCTGAAGGGGGCCTACAAGGATGCTGGAGAGGGACTCTTCTTTAGAGACTGTAGTGATAGGACAAGAGGTAATGGGATTAAACTGAAAGAGGGGAAGTTCAGGTTAGATATAAGGAAGAAGTTCTTTATTGTGAGTGTGGTGAGGCACTGGAATGGGTTGCCCAGGGAAGTTGGGAATGCTCCATCCCTGGCAGTGTTTAAGGCCAGGTTGGACGAAGCCTTGCGTGGTATGCTCTAGCATGAGGTGTCCCTGCCTATGGCAGGGGTGCTGGAACTAGATGATCTTGAGGTGCTTTCCAACCCAAACCATTCTAGGATCCTATTCAGTTTTCCTTGAATAGAATGCATTCTTAATTGGACTAATGCTGTATTGTTCTGGGAGCTCCAGAAACATCAAAAAGAAATAAAACTCTGAGCAGAAATAAGCCACAAGGCAGTCTTGGTTAGTCTCACCTTGTAGCTGTTGAGATCCTTTAGACAGTGCTAGAAAGGCGCTGAAAAGAGAGGAGATGATTTTGATGTTAGTGGGGGGTAAGGATGGGAAGTTGTTTCACTTTTAGAAGGAAAATTAGGAAAAAAAAAACAAAACACCAAAACCAAGCAAAAAAAACCTCAACAAACCCAACCCTTACAAACAAACCAAATTCCCAACACTTTGAAAACTAAAGATTTAGAGCTTTTCGCCCTTTCCTCTGATATATCACCTCATTAGAGTATAAGGGAAGAGAGGCGCAGGATATGTACTTACACAAAATTCTATACTGGTACTGACCCTAAAATATTGAGTGCGGATTGTCCATCCATTGGCTTTCATTTAATTAAAACAAATGTATTGAGCACAGAGTGGTATAATCCATCATTGGACTAATGGGAAGGAGAAAAGCTGCAGTCCTAAATTCTATCTAAATACACTACTTTTCCATTTTATCACCTTCTGATTTTTACCTAATTGTTTTGTGGAGATGCAATTTCTCTTCTACTGGATATACTGGCATATTATAGAAGCCACTCAAATTAAGCATGTTGGCCTGATTCCAGCATGTGCTCTGCTCTCTTGTTATAGTAATTCAAGTAGCAGAGGAACAACATCCAACTGAGCAAGCGCAGATTTTCACTTTACAGAACTTCCTGGGAAACAAAAGCTGTGAAAGATACAGCAAAATGTGGGGCAGAGGGAGGAACCAATGTTTTGCCCCTATGCACATCTGCAAGCCAATCCACCTGTGTTTTTATATGTAATTATAGAGGAAGTAGGTGAAAATTCTGTTCAGTTTTAGCTACAGTGTGGGTTTACTAGATCTCTGGTATCTTCTCTACTTAACTTTTTTGAAAGTAATATTCTTCCTCTGAACTGCCAGATGCAGTGCGCATCTGACCTAAATGCGTATAGGGCTGTTTTCTGTCAGTGGTCAATACCTCCATGAAGTCTTAGTAAAGAAACAAAAGGTTTCTAAGTAAATTGCAGCATTTGCTGGGCAGGGTTCATTTCTAATTTGTGATAGTTTGTTGTTTGCTTTTGGTTTTGGTGTTGTTTTTTTTTTTCCTTTATCTCTGGAGAAAGAGCTATACCAAATTGTAACATTGGATAGATTAATTTTCATGGTTTTTCTCAGTCTTTTAAATTTTATGAAAATGATTCTTAGAGGCTTTTTGCAGCCAATTTCTGTGTCCCATTGCTTGACTAGCGTGAAAATAGTATGATATATATAGCATAACTAAGCAGCTGTGAGATAAAAAGGAACATTTGCAGTCTACGTTTGCATCACACAAGGTTAGACCTTGTAAATCAGTTGAAACACCATTAATAAACAGACAAATAAGGTCAGATCCATTCTTCTTTTTAGTTTCTTCACATCTGTTACGATAATTTTACACTGCTTTGGCTCTGCAATTGAGCAACTATTAGTTTCTGAAATACTACGTGAGTTTTGAGAAAACAAACCCCCGCAGAATCAAAATAAGTAATTTCTATTCAGCAGAAATTATTTTCACATTAGCCTGCACAAGATATTATACAACTTAATTATCACAATATGTAGACATGTATAATAAATACCATACAGGCAATCTAGTACACGGTGGTGTTGTATCAACAGTGTTTTGCAACAGAAATATGTAATGGTACTATCTGTATCGAGTGAAATGTGTGCTGTGAAGTAATAAATTGCTTCCCACAGTTGAGTTCTTGAAACCCAAAAAGTGTAGCACTAATGATGGGGCCGTACATCACCAGGGCTGCCTGAAGCCTCTGGCATATTCTGTGAGGCTCTTGGCCAAAAGGGGTATGCTGATATTTCTTTAAAAGAATTTTCATGAATGGTAAAATGAGGTCTAGATTTAAGTTTGGTTGAGGGTTTTGTGGGGTAGAGGGACAGGGATAACTGTGTAAAGGGAAGAGGAAAGGCATGACTTAGAATTGTCAATAAAGAGTAGCTGTTTCCATCTGTGAAAGTGAATGTGATCATGGCACTGGGAGGAGGTACTACTTGAACAACCCAAGCTTGCATCAGGGCTGGGGGAAGAGTGAAGCTCTTGGAGAATGACAGTTACGCAGACAGAAAATGCTGTCTGTCCCCTTGTCTGGTTTTGCAGTGCAGGTTGTCAGGCAAACACAAGGGAGCACAGATGGTGAAGCTGCTTAACCTTAAATTAAAGTAGACAAGATGATCAGTATTAATGGGGTAGGAGAGTGCCAGGATCGAGGGGAACTTAAATCTCACAGTTCCTGGACAGACATGATGAGATGTACAGGCTGTGTGTGCCAGCTACTGTGGGGCTCTGTGAGGGGTGGGCAGTGCTGCCTCAGGCTGGGCAGGGCCATTTACAGCCGAGTCCTTCACATCCGCACCTCAGGGCACAGCTGAGTGCCTCAGGAGGTGCCACAGGCAGCAGAGAGACTGAGGAGCAGAGGAAGAGCATGAGGAGGAGGGAGCAGATAGGAGGCTGACCGCGTCCCCCATTGCCCATCCCTCTGTGCTGCTCAGGGTCAGGGGGAAGATGGAGGAGTCAGGAAGGAAGGAGCGAAGTTGAGCCTGCAAAGAAAGGAGTGATGGAGAAAAGGTGTGTTAAGTGTATGTCTTTGTTTCTCACTGTTGAATGCCATTTTAATTAGCAATAAACTAAATTAACATTCCCCAAGTTGAGTCAAAACAGACCCATTACAGTAGTTTGGAAGCAATGTCCCTGTCATTGTCTTGACCCATGAGCTTTATCCACCCTGTTTCCTTCCTCTGCCCTGCAACAGCTGCTGGGCATGGCTGGGCAGCCAGCCACAGTCAACCCGCCTCAGGAGACAGCATGGAAAGCTTCACCACCAAAAATACAGGGAGCAGATTCATTGCACCATCCACTGTAATGTAAAGCTGCACTTTACATTACATCAGTGAAAGGCTGGGTTCTAGTTTGTATGAGAATCATCTCTGTCTGTTGAAGTTGTATCTGAAGTTAGAACTCTGCACAAGATGAATGTGTTAGATATCGTTATTACTTGTAATGGTTTGTGCGAGATGGTTTGGTTTGAGTCCCTGGATGAAATGTTCTTTGCAGTGTCCTTTGTAAACAGGATGTCACATTCTGCTTTCGCTACAGCTTAAAGCAAAAGGCATCTCCCTTTTACTAACTGGATACTGCTGAAATTTTGGAGGAAATGTTATTATATTTTACCCTCATGGTAAGGTTTCCTCAGATAGCTTTATTTTCATCTGATGGTGAATGTCATAAACTCCAGCTTAAGAATGTACAGAATATACAGTTAGGTGGACTTTTTTTCTGAGGGAATTCCTCTAAAATTACAACATGGTGAATGACTGTATGGATGACTGTAGTACTTATTTACCCCGAATATTCAGGTACCTAGATTCTTAACTCCATGAGAAACCTCTGAATGGGAAGTGCAGAATTACTTTCCCAGCCCTTATTACCATGGAGACCCAGTTCTGAAGGACATGACACCTGGTTCACAACCAGTGGCAGAAGAAAGGCATTATTTCCTTCTATGCATGAGTATATAATTTTATCTGCATAAATTAGACTCATGTTAGGAAGCTGTAGATTTGTTATTTCTGCCCTTCCTTTGCCTTTCTAATTAAGCTTAGCTCATGCCTCCCTTCATCTTCCAGTTCTATTCATTACTATTTTATTTTCTGGTTCTAAAATGCTCTAGTAGTCCATCCTCTCTTTCTGGCTAATTGTGTTTGCTCTGCATGTTTCCACTTTTGCCAGTTCAGCACCTCTGGGAGCAAAATCAGCTGTTGAACACTTGAGACTCTTTTCTTTGAAGTACTTTATTTAACATAGTTGGACAGCCAGAGGACAACAGGAGAGTCAGGATGAAACCAGAAGGAATTTAATGGCCTAACATTTTTTGGCTAACTGTTCCGCGTGATGCTTCACTTTTATTGTATGTGTTGTAAAACAGTACTAAAGTTAATCTGCTTTCCTTCCTCTTTTGCCCTATCCCATGTTGTTATTCTCCAATTATCTATTTTTTTTTCTCTCAATACTTTCACTACAAGTTTTACACCAAGACTGCTTTGGTTTATTCTTGTACTGAGATCACTCAGATCACAAGTCTTAGCAGTAATTATCAGTATTTCATAAAATTTTCACTGCATGTTCAAAACAAGAAAAATGAATTGCCCAAGAGACTGAGTTACAGAACAGTTGTGACACAGCACAGTTTTATTTAAAGATACATGTTTCAAAAAGGGGACTTTCAGAGCTCTAGAGCTACGTGGAAAATCTAGATCTTAATTTGCTGGGTTTTTTTCTGCTGATGAAGCTGTTCTTTGTTTCTAGTAACTGGAAAAGCGTATTTGCAATTAGTCCTAAAGGGAAATAGATTTAGAAGGAACTCATTTTGGTGAGTTTCAGCAGAAGATTTTGGGACATTGCAATTAGGCTTGAGATGAAAAAGCACTGCCAGGAAGTAATTTATCCTTGTTATGGATGTGGTGTGTATTATTGAGTAGTTTCACGCTTTAGTGTACAGAAAGGTAGCATTCCAAAGAGAAAGGAATCTCATTTTCACACATATGCTTTATGTTTTGGAGCTCCCTGATACCTTGGACAAAGAGTGGACCTTATCCCTAAGCAAAGTTTTAAAGACTTGATGTATTTCATTTGGTTTCTTTCACATACCAATAGCCACACACAAATCTTAATTCATCAGTGAAAGGCAGAATCCAAGCGTCTAAGAGAAAGGGGGTGGAGGTGTGTGTTTCAGTCCTCTACTAATTGTAACCAGGTTATATCTGCTTGGCATAACAAGTTTATGTAGGTCTCACCAGACAAAGCACTATGATACTTTCATTTTTGTGAGGTTTTTTGTGCAAGCTAGTTTACCTGAAACAAGTGATTCTATGAGTAAAACATTTCTAAATTTGTGCATGTTGTGATTGACAATGCTGTCAATAGGATGTGAGCTTCAGGGGATTCTGTCTGATCTACTGAGTGACGTTTGTACTGCAGCTTCTCTCCCTGTTTTGGCATGTACCTTCTTTACCTAACAACCTATGTCTATAGAGCACACAAGAAAAAATTTTCTCCTTGCACTTTTTGTCTTAGGTGAAATAAGCCAGTAGGTTCCACAGTTGTTAGATTAGGCATACCCTTCATATTAAAAAGCAGTGTGAATGTGTACCCTTTGCTTTAACAAGACTTATTCCTAGACAATACCTGGCTAAAAATGGTTTTAGAATGTGCTAGACAAATCTGTAGAAACCTTTTCACGTCTGAGTTATAAGCTCTCATAGACTGATTTTCATATTGAAATTGCTGAGACAACCTTAATGTAAAACCTGAACAACATCATTCTAATTAGAGTTTACCTTTTCATTTTATCAGATTTGAACTGCTGAGTACTTTGGGTAAAGATTCCAAAAGAAACAAAGGATTAAATACTCATATCA
>JBCJKH010048092.1:51511-67685 GCA_039877255.1 Loriculus beryllinus | reverse complement strand
AAGGCTGGTGGGGGACCCTGCCTGCTCCCGAGTCACTGCTGTCCTGCCTGGCATCTTCTCTGCTTCTGAGGTTCTTCACCAGTGCAGGTCCTGCTGCAGGCCCACACACCTGCCCATGTCCAAGGAGCTTGGAGGAAAGGGAGAGCAGCCTTGGGGCAGCTCCCACTGTGAGGGGCTGCACTGTTTCTCCTGGATACCTAGTGGCTACTGTCCTCTCTTTAAGGGACAGATATAACCAGGAGGGAAACAGATGTGCAGTAAGATGCTCCAGGATGGTAGGCAGTGATTGTGGCCTCCTTTCTGCAAATATTTACCTCTCCAAAAGTTGGTTTTGATGGTGAACGTCACATCCTCCATGGATGCCCTCATGCCTGCACTCTGCATGGGACAAGCATCTCGCACTCAAGCTCCAACAAGGAACCAGAGGGAGCACAAGACACAAAAAAGCAGCATGCTCAAAATATGGGTTGGAACATTCCTGTTCATTCCTATTTTCTCATTCCCTGTGTCAGTGAATACAAACAGTTAAGACTGACGGTGGGCACACCCACAGAGGCTTCATGTGACTCATCCCTGGCTTGGCAGCTGCTGGGCTTCAGCAGCTCAGGGCTTCAGGTCCTGCTGCCTGCCTGCTCCTGCTCTCAGACCCGTGCTGCCCAGCTCGATGCCCAGTCCCGATTCTGCGGTGTAGGGCTGACATGACGGGTGCCCCCACAGAGTCCCATGCAGTCAAGTCATGAGCTGTAGCATGGTTTCACTGACTGGAGCAAAACAGACTGCACTACGATGATGATAACGACTGTGGTTGTTTCTATCGCTGCGATGCTCATGGGAGCCTAAATATACGTGGGAGCCAAAATTACGGCTCCTCAGCCCCACTTACACAGAATGCTTTTCTCAGGGGGGATATAAACTGGTCCTGTATTAGCTATTTCCATTAGCACTTTGCTTTGAAGTCCCACCACGCTGCTGCAGCGGAGCAGGAGACGAAAGCCGTCTCTCCCATCCCGCACAGCATGATACCAGCTTCAGAATTGCATCAGTACCAAAAATAAACCCCCTGTAAACATCCACCACAAGCTCCAAAGCCCAGTTCCTGCGGAAGCAGCACACCTCTGTGCTGCATGCTGGGGTGGGCAGAGCCCAGGACTGGCACATGACAGGGGGAGGCAGACAGGTCCCACCGAGGCCACCTGGCAGTAGGCATGGAAAAGGGATGCCTGGGCCCAGGAGAGGAATATGCTGGGAAACGCTGCAGCTTCAAAACAGCACCCATAGAAAGCAGTGATGCCCATGGACAGCAAGCACTCAATGGAAAAATAGTGCAAAAGTACCCTGGGGCACGGTCATTGCTCATAGAATCATAGAATGCTTTGGGTTGGAAGGGACCTTAGAGACGACCTAGTTCCAGCCCCCCTGCGTGGACATGATGGTAGCAAAGGGAGAAGCCTTACGGCAAGCGGGTAAATCAATGACAGAATCTAAGCAGCAGTGACAAGATAACCACAGCAGGAACCACAGCTCTTGATCCCCTGGCTTTGGAAAGTATGTGTCTCAGACAAATACAGGCAGTAATTTCCTTTCTTTAAAAAACAAACGCCAAAAAAATAAACCAAAGAGAAGACAAAAGCTTCTCCCCCCGAGGAGCCAGCCAGCTCACTTTGCATTGCTCCTGTGTGCTTCCTCATGCATAGGGTTACCCCTGAGCAAACTGCAGGAGGTTTTCATTAATTTCTAAGTGCAGGTTTCCACCGAGGCAATGTTCATGGATTGAGCCAGAGAGCTGCTGTATCATAAGGACAATAAATAAGCTGTGGAATCCCATCACCCTGAACTATTTTTATGGCATGTATTACAAATACATCCAGACATCCCATCTCTCGAGCATGTACTTTTACTACCGCAGCATCTATGTGAGGTACAAAGTGGTAACATTTTACTTGCAAGACAGATGAAGATTTATTTCATGTGGAAGATTTATTGCTATTGGAAGGAGGAACTCAATGGGATTTTTCCAAAGCACCTATATATTAATCTGTAGGCACCAGCTGTCGGGTAGACATGCTGTGGCTTCTGGAACAGCCAAGCTCATGGGGGAGCCTGGGGGAAAGCAGAGAGCAATCTGGGGTTTCTGCTTCCACCACTTGGCTGTTTTCCCTCCATTTATGCCTTTGGTTTTCAAGCAGTTTCTGAGCTTTTCAATGGCCAGAGGCACGTTTTGCTGCTGACTCCATGTATTTGTCTCTTCTCTCTGAGCTGCAGGCAGAGCTGCTTTGGGAGTGATGCATATGCAAAACTTACCATCTTTTGGTAACACGCACCCCATAGTGTTGCTTCTTAGCTTATATAAGTGCTCAGGCTCCCTCAAGCCAGCCACCAGAATGCTTCTCCTTTGGTCCCAGATGTTTCTGTTGGAAAGGCCCTATCCTAGCAGGAGGATGGAGGCCAGCCCCCCAGCCCATGCTGGGACCCTGCCGTAGCTGTGGTACGGAGAGTGGAGAAGTGCCTCAGGTGACCCCCTGATCTTTTTCAGCCCCATCTCCCCTCACACATGATGTACTTCACCTCCAGTGTAAGGGCTTAATGACACACACTTCAAAGACCTGCAGGTTAGCAAAACAAACAAAAGTGCTATGTTTTTCTTTTTTAAACAGCAGAAGACACCTATGTGCACATCTCCAGGTGGGGATAGGACAAGAAAACAAACACGTGGCAGATGTTAGTTGTGATGGTCAGTGGATGCAAGAGATAGAGGGAAGTGGTGGCACCATGCCAAGCTTCACCTTCATGGCTTCCAGAGGCAAACCAACCCAGGGCAACAGCAGGACAGGCTGTGGGCACCACTCAGCACGGCTGGGAATGGTGGGACTGTGGGTAGCTGGGCAGGAAGGAAAGGCAATAAATATCTTGCTCCTGCCTTTGGGAGGAAGCCAGATGAAGCATTCCTGTCACAAAGGTGAAATGTTTTTCACTTTAACAGTAACTCAGGAAGATGTTTCACAGCAGTTGCATAAGGCAAATGTTAAAATCTCAGCAGTGCAGCTATCCTGCATCTCAATATTTTAAAAAGAAAATGAAATTGAAATCTGTTTTTAAAGACCCAACAGGTTAATGCTGACATTCAGCAAGACGAGGGCAGCCTGGAGGAGCTCCAGAGAACAAGCAAGCTGATGCTATGCCAGCATTTTAAAAAGTAAACAGGATGGCCTTGTAAACAGGTGTGTCTGCTTGACAGTCATCCCATGCAAAATAATGACTGCAAAATATGTGATTGTATCGATACTTGAAGCAGAGAAATATAAATACCACTCATCAGGGATTACAGGTGCAAAACCAGTCAAACTAACACATCAGTTTTTGTGGTATACTCTTCAGTGTCAGAGAGTGAGCTGGCTGGTACAGCAGAGTGTGTGATCCGGGCACAAGAGTGCTGGAGACCCAGCCAAGTGTGAGAAAGCAGAGGAGATACTCCTCAGGGGGCTAACACTGAGGATATGTTTCTAGCAGGTAGTGCTAAAGAGCGTAAAGCTGATGACCTGGAAGGAAAGGAAGTGATGAAGCATGCTGTCCTGGGAACCGGAGGCATGTCAGTGATCTGGAGACCATGGGATCCCTTGGGCAGTGGGGCTGCATGGAGAAAGATGTCCATCCTCTGCACCAGAGCCTGACTGGTTTCAAGGGGGATGTTGGGTGCCAAGAACAAACCAGTGCCTGTGCTTGTGCTCTCCATCATATTCCTGCACCCCAGCTGGGATCCAGATAGCCCAGCAGCACCTTCTGTGCTGGGATTGAGCCTCCTCCCTGCCAAAACTACACTACTAAGGAGGGACTGGTTCCAAAAGGGATTGTAAAAGGCAAGGAACAAAATCCCAAGGGCTCAGCGTGGCAGCACAGCCCATGCTTGCAAGAAGAGTGTGTTTTCCTGATTGCCTGCTTGGTCCCTGCCTCAGCAGATAACAGACCAAGCCTTTGCCCTGACCCAGCAGGGCTGTGCTTTTATTCTGGCACAGTGCACAGGGAATGGTGAATCCCTGTTGGATTTACAGGCCACAGTGGCAAGCAGTGGACCATGAATTTCCACCTTGACTTTATGTGTAAAAGGCCTGTTCCTGTTCCCTGTTTAAACATTCAAGCGCTGGCGGTGACTGGATAAGAGGTTATAAAGTCACTCTGCATTTGAAATTCCCATTCCCACAATTAGAATAACATGTCCTATTCCAGTGTCCCGAAGGACACAAAAGCATAAGGAGATTTGGGTGTGAGCCAAGAGTGAAAAATGGAAAATATGCCTTAAAGCAAAAGGGACTTCCATCAGTTCAGTTTGTGGTGGAAAAAGTTACCAGGAAAGCTTGATCATCACATCCGACTGCTCTCTCTGGGACTAACAACTCCCTGGCTGAGGAGATCCAGTGACTTGAAGGGAATTAAAGAAATGCAGCCTCGATACAAAGGTACAATAAAAAAATTAACTGTAAGACAACTACCAGCCACTGTCGCAGAGATGTGTCAGTTCAAACAACTGTTCTCCTACCAACAGTGCTCTAATTTGCACAAGAACTAATTCAGGGCAGCCTGTGTCATGCAGGAAGTTACGCTGGGAGCTGAGCCGGCCTCCCTGGCTCTATAATCTACGGAAAAAAGCCCTGCCTGTATTTCCCTTCCTCCCGTCCAAGTGTGTGAAAGGTCTGGCCCCCCCACTGGAGGCGTTTTCGGAAGAGCCAGGTTAGCACGGGTAGCAGGCAGCCACGCTGGCCCCAGCGCTGACACATTTTAGCTTTATAAGGAAGCTAGTCAGGGAAGATGCAGTGAAGCAGCATCTCGGAGCTCAGGCTCCATGGATGACAGTGCCAGGGATCTGACACACATTCCTCAAACAGCTTTCTGCCTTCCTGCCCAGCCAAAGCAGGGACATGAGATAGAGCAGGGAACAGCAGCCCCAGCAGTGCTCAGCCCATTACAGGGCATAGCCCTGCAGGTTCTGACTCCCCAGCTTCAGGCATTGATCAAACCCTTCCCTGCCTCCACACCAGTTCCCCAGGTGCAATGAGTGGTTCCAGGAGTGATTCCATTAGGGGTAAAACAGGATCTCATCAATCTGGCTGGGCTGGTGTCATTGCAGACACTTCACTGGACTCATTCACAGTGCAGAACAGCTTTGCTTATCAGGGAAGCTGCTTGTGCCTCCAGCTCAGCTTTCTACTTCCCAGCTCAGTGCTTTTCAAAGGCCCATACATGAAAATGGGTCAATAACTGCCCTAGTCACAGCTTTGTGGAAGATTTTGTTTTGGGCCACAGCCTCCACAAATAAGCTGGATCTGATTAGCACACAGGCAAGCAGTACAGGAGCAGCTGCAGGCTGTAGCTGCTGAGTAAAGATTTCCTCACCCATAAGATTGCTGGCAGATGCTGTTGAGTAAAATACAGTGCTGCCTTTCACAAGCCAAAAGGGAAGTCCAGGGAAGAACAGCAAGAGGCATGATGGTTGTGTTCAGGGTAGCACTGTGTGTACTCACGTGCTCTTTGGGAATCTTTCCTCAGACAGGTTATATGTTACAGCTCAAGGGCAGAAAGTAAAACAGGGACATGGCTTCACAATGATCAGTCGCAATGAGAAATGGGCCAGACCTCACAGCCTGGCTAATTCAGAGGTGCCACAGTCCTGAGCAGATTTAAATACCTCTCTGAAGTGACAAATGAATCCTGAAGTAGCTCAGAAACTTCATAGGAAACACAGCAGCAGAGAACTATGGAAGTGAAATCAGATCCAGCTGGGATTTGTAGCAGCATCAGTATACCAAAGCTCTGTGCTTCTGTTCCTGAAATGCTGCCTTCTTGCTGCAGGCTTTGTAATAGTCTTTCTCTGTAATAGACTTTCCCAGTATGTTGCTTTCTGGGGAATAGTCATAATGGTTTTACAACGAACAAGATGTTTACTGCTTATGTTTATACCCTGCTGACTCACTTTATTATAGGTCTTTATGCATAATCCTGCAGCTCCAGCACTTAGCCTCCAACATTTTCTGTGTATTTTAGACTGGAGCTACTCTGTAGCCTTACCTAAAGGCAAATCAGAGTCCTTATGACCCAAGAGATGGACATCAGTGTCTCACAGTGTGCATAATAAGATCTTTATTCAACAAGAGGGAGTAAAGAAATCACTGCAAGTGAACAAGCCAAAACAAGGAGCAGAGTACTCCATGCAGCTCTTCAGGTTCTGTATCAGGAAAGGGTAGTTGTTCTCCAGGCCAGATCTGAAGAAAACAAGATCAATACCAGAAGCAAAGTCCTCTGCTCTGACTGAACAAAGTACTTGTGTCCAGGAGACATGGCCACTAGCAACTCCACACAAGCTAGGTGTGGTGGCTGCAGCAGGAGCAATGCTGGTTAACAACTGTTCCCCAGGCCTGGCTCATCTCAGCTCATCTCTGATACGGATGCATTGAGGCAGATTTGATGTTTGTTTTTATGCCAGTTGGCATTTTTCCTGGAGAGTGAAAAAGAAAGAGCAAAATCAGCTGTATCACAAGACATATGCTCAGGAGCATGCAGGACTCACAACAACCCTCTCTGGGCTTTTCCTGTTCCACTCCAGGTACCATAATAGGCTTTCCTGCTATAGCATCTTCCAGCTTCTGACCTAACACAGTCAATCTCTTCTACAAATTGGCATCTTTCTCCATTGAGAAATCTCCCTGACAATTCCTGCGTTCACCTGCTATCCCATCACATTTTGTCCTTGCTCCATTTTAAACAAGTCTGTCTTTCTCTTTGTTAGGAAGCTCCTACAGGAGTGTGGGACCTGTTTAGTCTCATAGAAGTTGCTAGCAGCGGCACTCTCAGAAGGATCCAGACTGATCTCCACTTCCATTTCAGAGAGGCAAACACAAGAGCCTGTATCCCCTTCCATTCAGCATTATTTATAGTCAGGGTGTGTATTTCAATTACTCAGCCCCTCTCAGATCTGTTATTTCTCTTAACCAGGTCCACCTCTTGGGCATTATTAAGCTTTGCTGATACCGATCACACATGGGAGTGTGTTCAAAGACATCGTGCTAGCTGCTTACAATGAGTGCACAGTGCTAGACAAAACTAAAATGATCAGAAGAATAAACAAAAACGGATTAAAGAGCAGCAAGAGGGATATTCAAAGAATACTCCTTCAGAAAGTGGAATGTGTGTTCAAATTAGAACATAAATAAAGGACAGCTTCTGAAAATTAAAACTGTGGTGCAGGAGGACATGGAAAGATTTGATAAGCAAATGGCTAAAAGAATAAAGATTATTAAGCTTTCTCAAACGTATACAAAGAGGGTTGCTGCCTGCAATGAACTGGCAGGAGATCCCATGTCACTCCAGTGCTAAAAATTAGCAGGTAAATACTGTTGGGACATTACTCAAAAAAGAAGAGTGACCAGGACTGTATGGTTTACCCACCCCTGGAATACTGTGAGTGGTTCTGGTGTTCCCAGTCTTGAAAACAAACAAAAAAGGTGCAGGTAAGAGTGACAAGTCCAAGACATAATACAATTTTCACACAAGGACATATTAAACAGAACAGGACTCAATAGCTGGGAAGAAAAGAAAAAAGATGGCCAAAGGGAAGAGGCATGACAGACTTCCAAAAAACAAAAACCACTCTGGAATAACTAAGAAATGATTATTCCCCATTTCTCACAACAGGAAGGGTAAAAAGGAAGCATGTAATAAAACTACCAGGCAAAAGGTTTAAACATAAAAAAGGAAGGGTAAAAAGGAAGTATGTAATAAAACTCCCAGGCAAAAGGTTTAAACATAAAAAGGATTTTTTAACAAAACATGCAGTAAAGTTGTGGAAGAAATGCTGCAGGTGCTGTAGAAGTCAAAATAATAATTCAAAAAGGAACTGCTGCTATACCAAATGGCCTCAAACCCTGGCTTAAAACCCCTAAACAACAACTGCTGTCAGTATAAGGTTTGTTCTTAAATTCTTCCAGCCTTGGCCATGGGCACCGTCACCAGCAGGACAGTGGGACTGACCTTTGGTGAAACACAGGATAGCCGCTCCCATCAAAAGGGAACCTCCAAGTAACAGAGGCTGGACAAGTGCTCTTGTTGCCAGTGCACTCTGCTTGGAGTACATAAGTGACTGTCGTCCCATCCTGGAGACCGTGTTTGTGGGAATGCAGCCAGAGATCACAGGGGCTGCCTTTGTTTCCAAATCATAGTATAAATTACTTTCTAATTCTTACACAACCACATAATTAATTGTTGCTCAAGTTCCTTTCTGAACAACAGTCATTACCAGTCAAGAAAACATATCCATAATCTCAATTAACATGACCTGGAGGTTCCCCAGGCCAAACCCATTCCTGACAGCAAAGGACATATAAGGAAGAATACCAGAACAGGGCAAGCCTACAGTGATAACTCTGCAGAATACCCCTTATACTAACATATTGTGGCTCAGGGACTTGGAGTCAGGGATGGTAACTTCAGGATTAGCAGTTGACTGCTGTGATTTCCCTCCATATTGATTCCTATGCTCACTAAGTCTACTATTAAAATGGTATTGCAGTGTGAGTTAAGAAGCTGAAGCTGGATGTCTGAGATCCATTTCAACCTCTGATCTAATTTAAACCAGTGTTACTCTACTGTTATAACCTGACTCATGTTATTAAGGCCAGAAAGGAACCTCTTACTGTTATATCTAAAAGGTGACTCAGGAAGACCTTCTACACCTGCATTTCTCTTTCTTGCTCCCTGCCTTTCAACTGATCTCAGATATGCAACGTATTTACCTGGCTGTCCTGCTTGTGCCATCTGCACTCCTGCCAGCATTGGCTGCTGCTGAGCTGGTGCACCTGACATTGGGACCTGCTGCATGCCTGAAGCACCTGCAATGATGGCACCAGCTCCTGGTTGGCCCGACTGCACAGATCCTCCAGAGCCAGGGGGCCTCCGGTTTGACAGGCCTTTCCCAAAGGCCACAGCTGCTACCAGTGCATTGGTATCTGCAGGGTTGAAAGTCTGCTTGTTTTGTCTTAAACCTATAGAAAAAAAAGTTAGTTTGGAGCGTTTTTGCAATCAAGTTTAAAAACTAGCATCCTGAATTTACTTTGCTACTATTTTGGTGCATATAACAGAGATCAGCTTCTAACAAGCTGTCCTACAGGAGTCTCAACAAGGTCAAAGAAGCTGCAAAATCCAAAGACACTGGTGATCCAAGAGCTTCTCCACTGAGAGCAGAGCATATGCTACACAGGGAAGAGGGAGCCAACTCCTCCATGCCCATCAGAATGTTCCCACTAAAGGCTTTTCCATGCTGGATCCAATGGCAGCTAACAAGCACTGTGTTTTAGATAAACAATGTCAACATCCTCTTTTGGACACTCATAAGCAGCATGGTGTCTGTAACTTTTTCTACCACACACCTGCCCAGTTATACTATTAATCCTGGAAATCGGACAGAACCTGTGCCTGGATCCCTGCTTATACTGTTTGTGTCAAAGATGTCAAAAAAACCCCTCACAAAAACCCCAGTGCCTTTGAGAGTTGTATATAGCATTCCCAGGAATAGAGAACAGGTGATGGCAGAGACCAATAAAATAAGGATGTTCAGCATCAGAGTCAGAACCAAAAAAGGCTGGCTGTGAGTCTGAAGACGCCATTATCTACAGGACATCATATAAACATGTTGTGGACTCCTTCAGAGCATAGCTAAGGGGTTTCCCATTCACTGCTACTGTATTTTCACAGTTATTTTTATTAATCCAATTTGATTGGGATGTTTTCTTGGTAAACAGTTACCACCTCCTCAAAAGGGGTATCACAAAGGGTTGGAATGACCTCCAGATTTGCCTATTCTGCCATTAGTCTCTCAAGCCTGCTGCTTGGACCCTGCACCCCACTTCCACCTCAGTGACATACCTCCACTTTCAGATTCACGCTCCTCCTTACTGATTTTCTCCAGCAGATTTGAGCACATTTTGTTCAGACTTTGGATCTGTTTCTGCAAAATGAAAACCATCAGAAACCACCAGGATACTTCCAACCCAGAACAAGTCAGTAAGGTAAGCAAACAAGCTTTCTCCTCCCAGGGTCTGTGTAGACAAACAAACATTTTGATGGCAGAGCCTACAGTGATAATGTAGACAGGGCACTATGGGGATGAGATAGCTTTTGCTTTTTTCTGACTGTTCTGATGTGTTCACCCCCTGTGAATAGCCAGTGGGCTGAATAATCTCTGTCTGTGAAACTGTGGAGGAAACCAAACTTCAGGTGGGGTGAGCTGGTGAAACCTCAGACAGACAAGGGCACAGCAAAAAAGAACACTGTCAGGTGGAAGGGTGAAGGAAGCAGAGTTACAGGGCATCTTGTGCCTGAGGACTAAGAGACAGAAGTATCAAACTCTTCTTCACCTACCTGTGCCACATCAGGGCTAATTCGAGCTGCATCTGTGATCAGCTGTTTCTCCTGCTCCTCCACTTCAGGGTCAGGCTTCGTTCGAAGATGGTCAGGCACTACCTCATGGCTGAACACTGGCACACGCCCCTCTGTCTGCCGCTGCAATATTTGGACAAGCCTCAGAGTGAAGTGACAAGACATTCAGAGCCTTCTCCTACAGCTCCGCAGCTGAGCACAGGTCATGGTGCTACAACAAGGCTAGTGGCATGTGCTGGGGAAACCTTGATCTGTGCAGCATTAGGAGGTTTCAACAATTTCTGTAAGCATTTGCACTGTGCCTGTTTAGTGAGAGCAAACCACGGGGGTCTGCAGTGCAATGCCACCAGCACGGCCATCATCACTTGAAACGTTTTCTCATTCAAGCAGAGAATAAATGTTGCCAGCACACACATCAGATTCTGTAACACACCTCATGTTGCTCCAATGACAAACAGTGCACATCTAGATGTAGATATGTGACAGCAACACAGCTAGGGCTGAGAAAACCAGGAGCTTGTAAGGAGACCTCCCAGTTTCACAGCCCCATCATGATGAAAATAACATTTATTAACAGGAACACCTCCTGTAAAGTGTACCTAGTACATTTGTAGGTGAAAGCCCCCCAGCAAAGCAGCTCAGAGGCAGAACTACTCATCACCTTCTCTTTACACCCAGAGCTGAGGAATGGCAAACTGGGGCAGATCACAAGTACTTTGATACTCCAGGACCAACATTCAGGGGGAAGTTTCTTACCATGATCTCCTCATCACGATCTGGAGACAGCACCAGGGGTATGATAACCTGGTTTCGCAATAGTGGGGTCTTCTCATGCTTTAGCACTTTGTTCAAGGTGTTCAGCTGCCCAGAGAGCAATGCAAAGCTGTCCAGAACTGAAGGCCTGGGAGAGCAAATAAAGAGGACAGAACATGGAAAGGGACGCCACAGACGGCTTCTCTCTCTTTTTTACTCAAATGGTTGAGAAGTGAGGAAATAACGCTATTATTCCTCAAATTAGTTTATTCTAGACAGTAAACAGTAAAACTTACTGCAGCTGTGGAGAAATCCCCACCCCTAATGCAAACAGCTCAAATGCTACAAATAGCTAAGAGATATCACAAGCAATACACTGGAAATCACAGTTTTGGTATTTCAGTAACTTATGTCATTTGCACGGCAGTGTTTTGGTAGCAGGGGTGCTACAGGGGTGGCTTCTGTGAGCAGCTACTAAAAGCTTCCCTTATATCCAATAGAACCAATGCAGCCGGCTCTAAGACAGATCTACTACTTGCCAAGGCTGAGCCCATCAGTGATGGTGGTAGCACCTCTAGGACAATGTGTTTAAGAGGAGTAAAAACTATGCAACAGCAATTGCAGCCAGAGAGAGGAGTGGGAGTATGTGAGAGAAGCAGCTCTGCAGACCCCGAAGTCAGTGGAGGGGAGGAAGTGCTCCAGTTATAGGAGCAGAGATGCCTCTGTAGCCTGCACCTCTGTGGTGCAGACCTTGGTGAGGCAGGCTGTGCCCCTGCAGCCCATGGAGGGCCATGCTGGAGCAGGTATTAACCTGCAGCCCACAAAGGAGCCCACGTCGGAGCAGGGGAATGCCCAAAGGAGATTGTGACCCCATGGGAAGCCCACACTGGAGCAGGCTCCTGGCAGGACCTGGGGCCTTGTGGAGAAGACCCCATGCCAGAGCAGGGGAAGAGTTTGAGGAATCTTTCCCCTTGAGGATGGAGCAGCAGAGACAACATGTGATGAACTGACCGCAACCTCCTGTCCTCCCTGCACCACTGAGGGGAGAAGTTAGAGAACTTGGGAGTAAAGCTAAGCCTGGGAAGAAGGGAGGGTTGGGGGGAAGGTTTTCCAAGATTTAGTTTTTATTTCTCATTACCTTACTGTGATTTGAAAGGTAACAAATTAAACTGATTTGCTCAAGTTGAGTCTGGTTTGCCTGTGACAGTAATTGGTGGATGTCCCTGTCCTTACTTTGACCCATAAGCCTTCCACTGTATTTCCTTTAACCTGTCCAGCTGAGGAAGCGAATGATAAGAGTGATTTTGGTGGGCATCTGGCATCCAGCCAGGGTCAACTCACCCCAGTAATACACACAGAAGCAACGCTTTCCTTATCTCTAACTCTCCCAGTGCAATTCTAGAACAAAGTCTAAGAACAATTTAACTCCTAAGCAGTGCAGCCAAGAGATACAATATTTATAGCTTGGCTATTCCGACTAAGCAATAATGAAACAAAATAACTGGCAATCTTGTCAAGGAGGTCCCTTCCCTTCAGCTTTCTCTCTCTGGAATATTCATCATCTCTCCTGCCTTCTGCAACATTAACTACAAAAACTGACTGCCTGTGAAGCTCTGCTGCAGTGGCAGATGCTGTTCAGGATACTGTACAGTTCATTAAGCTGTAGCTATAACACCTTTATGGTCCATCAGGAAGAGAATGCCACCTTGCAAATCTCTCAAACTCTCTGGTAAAACATGCAGAACCAGCAAAAGAGAGCCAGAAAAGGCCAGGAAGGTCAGGAAATTCAGAAAGAACCTTGCTTTTTTATAGTGTGTGTGTGGGTCTCCAAGATAATTGTCCAAGAAGCTTCCAGTCACTGCAGATGCAAGTCTAGTTTTCACAAAATGTCTAGACCAAAAGGTGTTAGCATGACTCTATACAGCATGAAAACAGTGGATTTCAACTGCTTTTCTGGTGGAAGATGTGTAGTGGTTCCTCCAGCAGAAATCTGAAAAGCAAATTTAAACTTACTGACAATAGGCTGATGTTTTTTAATTATACTTTTGGTCCTTCGAGCCAAGTCTGGAACAGCTTCAGCAGTGATCAGCAGCGCCCCCAGCTCTGTGGGACACCTTACTTACCAAGTGAGTCGATCGTACTCATTCTCCAGCTTGTAGATAAAACTGACTAAAGAGTTCTTCAGGTCGGCCACCTGACTGATGAGTGCCTCCAGGGTCAGCTCCAGCTGCTTCTCTTCTCTCTAAAAAAAAGGAAAGACAAGGGATGAGAACAAAGCTTTACACCTTCCCCAGGTGTTGTGGATCCACACACATGCATCCGATCTCTCCTACAGAAAACCTTCTTTTCCAGGGCAGCAAACACCAGACCCTGCAGGTAAAAATCCCATGGTTTCACACTGGCCCTTTCCCCTTAGGTCAAAATACTTAGTCAAGAGACTTGTGCTAGCTGTCCTCTTTAAGATCTAAGTGAGTAAAGTTATTATTGCTTACATCTGCTTTTCACCACATACGGCAGTCATCAAAGTTAGCTCATGCCACTTTTGTAAGTCACTTAAACTAACGCAGCTCAAAGTACATTTACATCTCTCAGCCTTTACTAACGGCAAATGTGGGCACAGCGATGTTCTAACTATTTTATGATCATCCAAAACAACCCTTTGCAGATTGAGTATCAGGTCCATGGCCTAAAGACTCCAGTTTCTGAGCTTCACTTCCTCTATTTCCTGCTCAAGTGCCCCTTCCAGCTGCCAAAGAAACCTGCGGGTCCTCTTCTACATGTGCCTTCCCAGCTGCAGGAGGCCCTGCCTGACAGACAGCACACACTGACTCAAGCACACATCACCCCCTGCCTTTTGCTCTGATTACACTGTTTAAATAACCTTTTCCACTGACATCTGCAGGTGAGGGAGGACAGTGACAAAGTGTCAGGGCAGGTGATCTGCTCCCAAAGACACCAAGGAAAATCTTCATCTCTTGCAAAAACCCTCCAGAATCCTATCTATTCTCACTTGTATTAATACTACAGCATTGCACAAAATATAATTAAAGTTCCAACCCTAATGAACTGCTCATGTAAGTCGAGAACTGTACAGTAATAATCCATGAGGGTGGGACAAAGCAACCAAATAATAGAAAGGGAATGCCGACTGGGAAAGCAGATAGCGTGACTCAGGCTGCTGGCATGCTTGCTATTGCATTTGTTGTTCTGTTTAAATAGACCAGACCAGTGGGAGCTTCACTGGCAAGATTATCTGGTATCTGCCATGTTAATGAGAACAATAAATTTTTCTGTTTTATTTACAGACTGACAAGACTATAAAGGCTTTTTTTTAGCAATCATTGATCAGACTTCACTCAATCACCCAAGAAGAAATGGCTAAGTTAACTGATGAAGTCCAGTCCCCCATCCATGGGGTGGACGCACAGAGTGGATTGCTGGGTGTTCCACCTCCAGATAAGAGCACTCTCCTCCATCTTGTGATGGGACTAAGTCAGTTCCTATGCAATTATGAAACGAGTCTACAACTGTGTGCACACTGTGTTTGTGCAAGAAGATTAATTAATGCCTGCATTACAAGTTGGGCTGGTAGCCAGTGGTCTGCTGCAAGGGTGCCAGGCATATGCACCCAGACAATTCACCTGGCCCGTTGCCTGTGCTTATACAAGTAGCCCTCAAGAGGGTGAATGAAATAGTATTGCAGAGGTGTTGCTTTTGCTGCCGCAGCATGCTCCAAGCCTCCTTCTTTTGTTGGTTCTCTCCAAAGCCACTAAGAGCTGGAAGTAGATGTAAGCATTGCAAAGCATGCATGCAATAAGACCAGACGGTGTTTCCAAAGAATGCTGTGCCTCTCCAGGCGTACGCTACAGACAAGCAATGCTTTAGACTTTGTTAGCAATACTAAATTGGCCTGAGGTAGTAACGACAAGGTTTATGAGATGGGCTGCTGGAGGACCTCCTGATACAGAGCAACTGAGAGGTAAAGGTGAAACTCAGAGCAGGTAAACACAAAGCAGCGTACATGGCAAAACAAAGCAGGGAGACAAGACCCAATCCTGACTTTCTGTACACAATGACATTCTCTGAGCTGATAATGTTATCACTCAGAAGCAGATCTCACAATTATCTGAGGTGACCAATGAAAACACCTGCCCAAGGCTCAAGAAGCAGGGGAAGTAAAAGCAGTAATAGGATTTATTAGGAAAGCAAGCAAAAATTAAGCATCATTATGTCACTGTATAAATGCACGCCTCATGTGAATCTCAAGTGTTATGTGTCACTCTTGTCCCTCCAACTGAAAAGGGATATAGGAGGAATACGTACAAATAAAGGCAACAAGGATGATCATGAGTATTCATCAGTTCCATAGATGCAGCAGTTAAAACCAGAAAGGAGTCTGGTACGTGAGAGTGGCTGAAATGAGGAGAGGCAACGCAACCGGCTCTACAGATGAGGAATTGGCAGGACAATCCACTTCCACTCTTTTCTGGGAGGACAACCAGGAGACTTGCATGAAGCCCCTAGGTAGCGGTTTCAAGCAAACCAAAAGCAGTGATCTTCACAGCCTGCTAACCTGCCGTTAACCTCTGCAACTCCTTTCCAGTGGACATTATGGAGGCTAAAAGTTCACAGTACTTCAAATACCTACAACCTTCTTCCATCAACGAAAATTCATTCAAGGCTATTAAACACCAGGGATATGCCAACAATAGTTTATACAGAATCACAGAATGGTTTGGGTTGGAAAGGACCTCAAGATCATCCAGTTCCCTGCCACGGGCAGGGGCATCTTCCACTAGACCTGGTTGCTCAAAGGCTTTGTCCAACCTGGCCTAAGGTCTCCAGGCAAGCTTCTCTTCTCCAGGCTGAACAGCCTCAGTTTTCTTAGCCTGTCTTCGTAAGGACTCGGTACCTTAATTTGCTCTCAAAGGACAGAGGTGGGCACTGAAGTCAGAGGGCAGCTCACTTGCGCTCACACTGAGGAAAGGAAATGATGCCTATG
>JBCJKH010048092.1:17295-43799 GCA_039877255.1 Loriculus beryllinus | reverse complement strand
CTTATGGCAGGGGGGTTGGAACTGGATGATCTTAAGGTCCTTTCCAACCCTAACTATTCTATGATTCTGTGATTCTAATTCAGAGTATTCCAGGCAAAGGGGTAAAACCCAAAAGCTTGCTGTGTGCCTGTTGGAACAGCTGTGCAGTTTCTGCCTGTCTCTGCTGAATGTGTAACTTCAATGCGTGCCTTGTCACAAAGACTGTCCCAGAGGAAGCAGGGCCTGGCACCTCACCCTGCCCCTTTTCTGAGCCTCTTGGCCACGCTAGTGGACCTGTTTGCTGCATTGCAGAATCGGGAGTGGGTGTAAGTGGTGCCTGAAGGATGTACTCTTCTTCAAGCCAGCAAATGTTCCCGGCAGCTTTTGTGAAGCAATTTGAGAGGGCTGTTGCTGTAGGATGAGGAGCAGGGGAGCTGTTCCCTTACAAACCCCATCTCTACTGTTTGCAGTGTCCCAGCACAGACTGTTCAATGAGCACCTGGTGTCTGCAAGCAGCAACCCTGCTCTGGCTATGAGGAGGAAGAAGCACACAGAGAAAGAGGTGCACGCTGACCTTGTGAGCATTATCTCAGTCCGGCTCCGCGAGGGCTACAGCATCCGTGAGGTCAACATCACGAAAGGTGACTGTGCTGCCATGGGGGCTTGGACAGGGCTCTGTTCTCAACTCTTTAAAGTGGAGGGTCTGCCATCTCAGCAGAATGACTGGTGCTGGGGGGAAAGGAGACCTTTTCTCTAAACTCTAAGTTTGTATTTGTGAGTAATTGCCTGATGCAGGACTGTTTATTATTGGGGTGCTCTTCTCAGGCTTATCCTCTGTGTGCCAGGGGGTGGACAGATTGTGACCCCCTGTATCTTGGAAATGAGTCTCCACAATTGCAGGGACACTAGTGGTAGAGCTGATGGGTTTGCATTTTTCTGGAGTTTCCTCTGCATTTCTCCTTTTTTTGCATCCTTTTCTAGTCCTTTGCTAGAAGCACTCCAAAATGCAAAAAGTTGAGCCCTTTGGTACAACAGATTTAATACCTCCAAACTGGAGTCTTCCAAAGGAAGAAACTGAGGGAAAGAAGGCTGTTGTCAGATGAAAATGCCAGATCAGTCAGGACCATGACCAGTACTAGAAGAACATTTAACCATTCAGTGGTCCTGTTCTCTCATCTGACTCATTAGAGATTTTGGCACCTGGATCGTGAGAACTAGCTGCTGACTAGGGTTTTGAGTATCCCAAGGAGTGCCAGTAAACCTTGCCTAACTTTCCATCTCCAGCTGTGACTAGTGGAAGTGCTTTAACTGAAGGGGACATGAAAAAAATCCAAATGCAAGTTATGAATTACGAGCAAGAGAAGAAATTATTTTTGACTGGTAGAAAGCCTGGAGGGTGGGATTCTTTAAACACATGTTGTAAACGTTTACAACACGTGGTGATCTAGGGTCTTCACTGTTCATTTTGGGTTATTAGTGCACAGAATATGTTTTCTATCAGGAAATCAAAGTCTGTGATATAACTCCAAAATCATTCCAAACTTGGCATATGATATTCTCTATGAATTTACTGTGGTTTGGTTTACAACCATGTAAATATCTTATGCCACTGCTCTGCTTTGAAGATTGTCCCAGAGCTTCACTACTCTTTCCCTTGCTTCCTTTCTAAACTCACTGAGACCAAATTAGTCCTTTATTATCCTTAATTAAGTCTATCCTCCTTCTCAGGTATTGCACAAGCTTATTTAAGAACAATGCCTTTCTCCTTGTAACCTCCCTTTTGGCAGGTTAAGCAAGCCAATATTTCAACCTCCTTTTGTAAGGGCAGGCTTTCTGTTCTGTTTATTCATCTTAATAGCACTTCCTTCCCACCCCCATTCATTTGTTCACTTTTCACAGTTTGGTCTTGTATTTCTTTAAACAGTTATAAGAGTGTTGTAAATGTGATTTTGTCAGTGCCTTGTTTAGTAAGGCTAATACTTTCAGCTTCTGAAGTAAAAAAAAAGATATCAGATAGATCAGTCATATGAGCTTTCTCCATGATTGCATTGCAGTTAGTACAGAGATCCCTGCGTCTTTCACACACCTCTGTTTCCAGCTGATGAGTCCTTAGGAGTGTTTTATTGGGCTTTGTTTAGTAGTCCCTAAATGTGCTGTTCTTCACGTAACAGTACTCTTAAGTTCATCTTGCTCAGTTCATCTCATGACTGAGAACTGCAGTTCTTTTGGCTTGATGCTTCTTACAAACTGAATGAATCTAAACCAACTTTTGGGGGAAGGTTGATAACAACTGTATTAGGTGAGATAGTTTCTGAAGTTGGTTTTCCAGGAATCTCCATGATTTCTGGTGTAAGGAGTTTTTTGTTAAAAGTCTAAGGTTTCCTATTGAGACAGCTCTTCTAGTAATGTCTGCAGGTTGCTTTCACTGATCTCCTATAGGTGTGACATGAGATATTTCATTAAATCCAGGCAGACTAGGTCCATTGCACTCACCTTGACTAGGAATGTCTATGAAACAGTCTGACAAGTCAGTTCCTGTCCCAGATGGGTTCAGTATGGTCTCTTTTATCCTTCTATGCACCAGTTCACTTAGAGCTTGAACAACACTGGAGAAAGAACCTTTCTTTAATCTGGCAGCAATGGTGAAGTTCTGTTGGTGACTCTGAAATATAGAAATGCTGGAAGATGTAGAAGGTGTGGATACTTCAGAAAATAATCAGACCAGTTCATGTTACAGCTTTTTGCACAAAGGTGTAGCTACAACCTCTGGCTCAGGATATCATAAAGTACCAAAATTCTTTATTTGGGAGAAATATGTCAGACATATCACCACATGTTCACCATGCTCCCTAAACCTTCCTCTAGGTGTCTTCCTTTTCGCCCTTGGAATGCTAAATGGATTGCTCTTCTGTTTTCACAAAAGCAGAGAGCAGAAGAGCAGCTGCACTGAATCAGTGTTATCTCTGTGGTGAAGAGCTATGGGCAGGTTCATGGGCAAGAGTTAAGAGTGGGGTAAAGGTACCTCATACCTCCTTCCTCACTTCCTCTTTTCATGCCCTTTGAGCACTCTCTAGCTCTTTGCAGATCAGGGGCTCCATGAGCCAGAAATATTTTCTCTGTATTTTGATGAAGTTTTTTTAGAAGGAATTTAAAAGGTGAAATGTCTCAGCTATCAAAAATACAATGTGTATTTCTTTGCCAGCCTTCAGAATAGTGGCAGATAATGTTACTTACATATTGCAAAGGCTAAATGCTCTGGGAAATTGCTGGCTGTGAGCAGAAAAAATGTTGAACTAACATCTGAAAGTGGAATTTAAAAAAGATCAAGACATTTAGATATTCAGCTCTGTCTCTTGCTAAGGAAAAGCACGTTTGGCTAATAGGGGCTCTCTAGGCTATTCTGTAGAGAAGTGTATAACAAAGAACAGTTAATCAACCTGGATTGCCAAAAGCTTTTGCCAAAATTTGCAGGCTAAATAGTGTTAAGGAGCCAGCTGGCTGTGAAGCAAGAGGAAAGGGTGCAATTGTGGACTTTGACACTGTCACTTTTCTGCTTATTTTGCCAAAGGCGAAATAGAATAAATAGTTAGCTTTGTGCTCAAGGGTTGCCTGGAGAGGTTGGTTTTGATATTTATAAGTGCCCTGGTTACTCTCACTGTTTGATTTTAGCTATTTGAGCATTTAGAAGGCTACTATGGTTAATTAGGAATGCAGAAGTGCTCACAAAAGGGGAGGATTGAAAGGTATGGAAGGAAGAGAAACTGTGCTCAGCTGCTTTCCGGTTTCTTTCTGAGACAACCTCAGAGGATTGCCCTCTGTAACAACAACAAAAAAAATCTCACTGACCATTTTGTGTTGCTGTGTGCTGAGGGAAGCCTGGAGGGCATTTTTCAATACCTTATCTACCTCTGTGAATCAGTCCAGCACTAAAAGTGGCTGGGCACGAGCTGGGCAGTGAGAGTGGCTGCTCTCAGTGTCAGGAGCTGGGAAAACAAAATGAGTGGTTTAAAAACCAGAGCTTTAAGAAAGAAATCAAAGCAAAAAAACCCTTTCATTAGCTATAAAGCCTAGAACCAGAAATAGATTGTTTTGCAGAAAAAATAAGCCAAAGATTCATCTCGGTATGACTTCAAACTAAGTAAATATTTTTGCCAGTGTTTTTAGTGTTGCTTGTTGGATGGTTGGAGTTGGATAGTAGGAGTGAGGCCAGGATGACTAATGGAAGAGAGGTGGAAGTAGGAAATATTTTCATTAATAATCTATGCAAAAAATGTAGGAATTTACTTATCATGCTTGCTGTTGATGAAATAGAAAGGCTTTGTTATGAGAAACAAATACTGTGCAGAAAGCAAAGGATGAGTACTGAAGCAGTGAGATGACAGTATGAAATGGAAAGAGAAAAATTTATACATTCTTATTTAGCCTCTTTGATAAACAGTATTTATACGGAAGCAACAGATGGTCCAACCCTGAGAAATGCATTTACATTAATGCAAAACATCCATTGTGGAAAGTATTAGTGGCCTGAAATAAAACCCTAGTGATCCCTCAGATGAATTACATTTGAAATACGGTATGCGTCTTTGATCATCTTTGTTCAGGAAAGATGAGTTCTTGAGGTGCAGGAAGGTCTGGGACTGTTAGGGGAATGGATATTCTGTTGTAGGCTGAAGACCAAGGTTGGTTTAATCTGCACAGTAACAGCTAAAATTGCGGGAGGATTTCTTCTTCTAGTGCACTCTCCCTGTCAATGTGACGGGAATGAAGCTTCTCAGAATAAAAATGGTTTAATTGAAAGAACAACTGAGCATGAATTTGGCATGGATTCTGGGAGGCTTTTCTAAACATTGATGGGAAAGACTGCTGTGAGGGAGCCTCCCAGCAGGGACTGTGGGAGCAAAAAGCAAGATGGCTTTAAAATGGAGTGTAATCAGCGTGTGAAGGGGATGCCATGATGTGCCTATGACAGCAGCAAATGCAACTCTGCAGGAAACATAGGATCCAGGCTGATGACCTGTTCGGACAATTTCCAGCACATCCAATCACTTATCTCACAAATGCTACGGGTCTGGCAAACTGTACAGCAGGCTGGACATTAGAATAGATGATTGAGCAGTCGAAACAGCAGCGTGGCACTGTTACAGAAAGTCATGTGTTGCCCTGGGTTGTTTTGGTACAGATACGTATGCACAGTCAGCAGGAGTGTGACAGTTTTCTGCTCTTCTGGCTCAGTGAGGCTTGCTGTCAGGCATTTGCGTTAATCTTGCTAGAGATGCAATGGCCTGCTTAAAGGAAAAGGTAAAAACTTACAGTTTGAAGAACAGGTAAATACTCATTCCTAACTTTGGAAACAGAAGACAGTGAGAACATGGTGAGAACCTTTTGATATTTAAGGTTCTAGATTGCATGAGATGCTGTCTGTGCAGGAAGAACAGGGAGTTTAATTCAAGAGTTTGGCCTCACCTTCCAGGCTGTTTGTGATTTGTGCCCATCATGTTCAAATGTCCATGTTTCTGCACCAGGATAAATTAACTCTGCAGAGTGCAGATGAGAAAACTTCAGAGCTTAAAGGCTCTGCTCATCTGTGCAAAGGAGCAGTTTTCTTAAAAACAAAGATGAGGCTTTGAAGAAGAGTAGCCATTGCAATTGCCAGCACCTCCTCTGAGTTTCAGTTGCCTTCTCTAGGATACATACTACATGTACATTTAAAGAACTGTTCATTGAATGCTACTGTGTGAGCAAAGCCTTTCCCTTTTGGGGAGGAGAGAGAATGACTTCAGCTAGAGCAAACAGTTGTTAGATAACTTTGTCCTCTCATAGGGATCAAACAGTCTCTTGGTACTCATGAGTTCCTGCTCAGAGATAAAGCTCAGATGTGTACTAAACAAGCATTGTTGAACTTACTCCTCTATTCCCACACAGGTGGGTCCCAGCTGGAGGTGAAATTGGTGCTGCTCTGGAAGCATAACATGAGAATAGAGTACTTAGCTGTGACACCCTGGCCTCTGGACCCATCAAAGCGCAGCACATGGGTGGAGGTGACGATGGAGGGAAGCTATGACATCTTGCACGACATCAGTTGCACCATGAGGAAGCCCATCACCAGTCTCTACCGCACTACAGTCATCCGACGCTTCTGGAACACCTTGCAGAGGTGAGCTAGACCATTCCCAGCAATTCCCATTGTCCGGTGTAATGAAGGAATTCCTTCCTTAGCACTCTGAGGCATAGGTTATGCAAGTAACCATCCTAACCCAGGGTCCCAAATGCATAAGAGGCATGACTGGCAGCAGGCTTGCCATCTAGCCAAGGAAAAGTCTCAAACTGGCCTGTGACCTAGTTTGTGAGATTGCTGCCCCTGAGCCCTGATCCTGTGATGCAGACCTTAACTCTGACTGCCATCCCATGGAGGTGCTATGTTCTTACAGCACAACCTTGCAGCTGTGCTGCATGGTCACACTAGGAGTAACACCTCATGTCTCTAAGGCTTGAAGACCCTGTGGGTTATAACCACTTCCTGGCCAGGGTGACTGTTAGTCCCAGCTATTCGTCATATTCCTTTTCTAGCACTTCATTCCCAGCTCTGATCATCCTCCTTATATACACTTGAATTCCCTTAATATGCTCTTTGCAATCAGGCATTGAATCCCAGCATTGCCCTTGGAAGCTCTATTAATGCAGATGGACTCCCAGTAGAGAGGGAGTGCTATGTGTGCAGGCATTGGGTGACTGTGGGGCAGTAAGGGGAGACCATGGGCTTTGATGGCTAACTGCCTCTTCTATTTCAGCATCAACCAGACAGATCAGATGTTGGTTCATCTGCAGTCTTTTGACACAGTCCCAGAACACTTCACCATTCCTGAAAGCACCAAGAATGGGGTGCCCCTCTTCTACATCCCCCCAGGCTCCACCACTCCGGTATGTTCCCTCTTTCTTCCACTTAATGTGGGAAAGGTTGTCCTTCCTGCCTGTTCTGTCTTGCACCAGGGGATGCAGAGTCCTAGCAGCCACTCAGGATCATCTGTAGCTCTCAGACTTCCATCTCTTCTTTGTTCTGCTCAGTAACAGAGTTCAGATGCAATGCAGTGCCTGTGAGCATCCCATCTCATAGTTCTTCCCCTCTGAGACATCACCCTATGTTTTTATTGCTGCAGCTACACCTCTGAGCCCCACAGCTAGTCTCCTAAGTGTGCTGTGAAGCTTTCTGTAGCAATGTGTGACTGATGGGGAGGCTGACACTCTCATTTTTGCTATGCTTTTTCAGTGGATACTTCATATGTGTGGAATTGCTGCTGGCAGTCTTGTGCCCTGGTGATGTAGCTTAGCGCCGTCAGGTGAAGATATAGGATGTTCTGAATAGTTGCTTAATGGGCTCATTGCTCTGAGCACTCATGTGGAAGGTGCAAGAGAGACACTTGTCATCTGCACAGCAGAAACTAAACAAAATATGAGGTAGAAGTTTTCACGGCAAAGTTCAGACTCATTGAAGCTCACTGGGCAGAAGTGCTAGCATATTATCTGTTCCCTGACAGCATTGGTAGAAAATGACTAGCAGATACCAAAGCTAGGGGATCTGTAATTAAAAAGAACTATCTATTTAATTTTACTGCTTAAGCCCTTCTTTAGGTTTGCCTGATAAATTTCCACTCCATATGGTTATGTATCCCACAGTATATCTGGAACATCCTATCTTATGGCTGATCACCACTTTATTTCTGTGTCAGCAGAGTTGCTATAGGTGGTGGAATCACAGTGTTACCATACAAACATGTTAGAGTTGCCCAATGCCACCCATTGCTGGTACCCTATTTGCATGAGCACTCTCAGATGAGTTATCGCAGTGTTTAATTGCTCTGCTGACACAAGCCATATATCCCTCTCTTAATCAGAAAGTGCACCATTACATATGCCATCTTTTCCATGGTTGATTTACATGATGCTAAGTAGTTAGATTCTTAATTAACTTGACATTTCAGGAACCTAATTTATTTTTGCTTCCATCATACTGCCTGTTTCAGTGTGAATGCACTTACTTTTTCTGCTGAGAGGCAGCTACCAAAAGCAAGGGATGTGGCTAGTCTCCTAGGCCCGCACAGCTCAGCCACTTGCTTCATATTGCCCTGTCATTTTCTCAGGTGCTGTCACTGCAGCACAGTGGGTCTGACTCCAGCCATTCCCAGTTCGCCTCCTACTGGAAGCCTATCCTTTCCATGGATGCCAACTTCTGGCAGAGGTGGCTGCACATGCATCGTATAGTCCTGGTTCTGGAGCATGACACGTATGTATCTGACAGAGATCAGCAGTGTGGGCCAGCATGGGAAAGCAGGGTGTCCAGTTCAGCTGAGCTGCAGGGTTGCAGCTGTCTTACAGATGCCTGTGGCCAAGAGAAGGGCCTCACTAATGGGACCTGATGCATAGTGATGGCTCATTTATCTGAGAGGAACTGAGGGTTGTGAAGTCTTTTTTGTCAAAACGGGGCCTGTTCTCAGGAGCATAAATTGTTTCTCAAGTCCCTCTTGGGTTTGGGTTTCCTGATTGCAGGGGGTGTGGACCATCCAGTTGAAGCTATCCCTGGTTTTGTTTGCTTTTGGAAAACATCTTTCCCAAAACCATTGTTTTCCTGAGGCTGCTCCTAATTGCAGAGTTATGTGAATAATAGCCATAAGTTGCATGCAGGGAGCTAGAAATAATCCAAGTCCCTGTGCACTCGGGGAGTGTGGCCCTTGCTAACAGGCATAGGCAGGGGAGATGCTTGGGTGTTGGCTGTTGTGGGGCAACAAGGATGTAGTAAAATCTCTGGGCTTTGGGGGAAGAGAAGCTGTGGTTCTAAAATGACTTTCTGCCACATCCTGCAGGCCTGTGCCCAAGCACTTGCACACGCCAGGCAACAACGGCCGCTACAGCACCATCCAGTGCCGCATATCTCATTCGGCGCTCACCTCCCTGCTGCGGGACTGGAGCAGCTTTGTGCTGGTGGAGGGCTACTCCTATGTCAAACTGATCCATGGGTGAGTGGCTCTGAAGCAACCCTGTGTGGGTAATAGGGCGTGTGGCCAGGCCAAAGATCCTGTTAGACCAGTATGCTGTGATAGGCCAGAAGCAGATGTCTAGAGGAGAGCATAAGAACAAGACAAGTGGATGTGAAACCCTGCATATTCTGAACTGCTGCCATTGTATTCCAGGCACAGCTCAGAGGGAGAGGGAAGCCATCTGGGAAGTTTCTGCATGCTAAAACGAATGTGTTGCTGCCAGGTTTTGTGGGTTTGTGGGCTCTGCCAAGCAGGTCTCCACTTGGTCTGACACAACAACTAGATCCATGCTATTTCAGCCCTGTCTTAATCCTTCCTCCCTAGCTCTGAGGATCCCACTCCTTCCTCGTTTTATGTGGTGAGGATCATCTCCAAAGCTCCCTGCATGGTTCTCCGGCTCGGGTTCCCAATTGGCACACCTGCACAGGCCAGGAACAAGGTGAGAGCTGGCTGGCTGCTTCCTGGGGTAGGAGCAGAGCAAGGAGTTCTGCATGTGAAAATGGTGGGTAGATCACAGGTGACACTATAGGTGGGTGTCCCCTAATAACTAACTGCTATGTTAAGGCTTAGATGGGTGTGTATTTACTGTAACAAAGGGACAGTTTGGACAAAGCTTTCTGTGTTGAGTCTATGGAAGATTTAAACCCAGAGACTCAGAGATCGATAAAATACCTGGTCACATGAATGTTTTTCCCACTGCTTAATTCAGCTGTGGGGCTTGAAATGACTCAAAGGTTATCTAGTCTATCCCTGTGACCAAAGCACAATCAATACAGTCTGTTAGGAACAACAGTACTTGTCTGACTGATCTGTAAAGACCTCTGTAGTGGATGTACTACATGTTCCCTAGGCTGTCTTGCTTCAGTAGGTGGGGAATTGCATGTGTATATGTTATATCATCGGGGCAAGGAGGAATTGGAGTTAAAATGCAAACAATGCCTTGCTGTACATTTTTTTCTCTCCCTGAGCAGTATAGGGAGAGAAAACATGTAATACCCAGGAAATGTTTTAAAGAGGTGCAAGTCTGCTAGATAGAGTTTTAATAACCTTTTTGTATCAAAAGAAATGGGCTGCCCTAGTCAGATGCAGAAGGTGGACTTACTGCATGAACTGTCTCTCTAGCTCTAATGGCTGAGACAAGTCTAAGTGTTCCTAGGTAAATCAGTAACTATGGGAAAGACATCCTGCTATTAAGCTGTGTAAACTTTTTGTTATCAACAAGAGGTTTATCATTAAACCTTGATCTTTTGTCTTCATGAAAGAAATCTTTGGTTTGTCTCACTTAGCTTTAGTGTTAGATTAGTCTGAGGAGAAGCTGGCAGACATTGGAAGGATCATTTCATTCTGACATAATGAACCCAGGTAGCACTAAATGCTATGACACTGGAGGATCTGCCATTTTGTGTCTTTAGGGGATCCAGGCTTTGATTGCTGTTGGCTGCTGGGCCAACACATGGACTGGTTTTGTGAAGGAGTGTAAGTTAATACATGAAGAAGGTGTAAGACAGGCATCATATCCTGCAGCTCTGGGCAAGCTCCAGATCATTGCAGCAGGAGCTGTATGTAGATCATAAATTGTATAATGCATACCTTTTTCTTATTCTACTTATCTTTTTGCCTGCCATAGGGCTGATGAGCTACTACCCAGTGTGGAGAGTGGCAGTAGAACTCAGCCCTACTTCTTTAAGGGGAAGGGGTTTTTGTGTTGAGCTATTCAAATTTCTAGTGTTTAAGTGAGGGAGAGCACCTGGTACAGTCTGATTTTCAGAAGGCTTTTAGTGAGACTCCATAGGGCACTGTAGAACTAGAGTAGGGGCAGGGTGTCAGAAACTGTCTTGGGGAACAGATCAAGGAAATTGTGGAAGAAGTGCTCTGCTCTCATCAGTGCAGAAGCTGTTTGTGTTTTCCCCAGTCTTTTACTAGTCAAAGGTTTGGGAACTCATCTGCAGAAAGGTAGGAGGTAGTGAGCTGGGAAGATCTGCAGGTGGCACAAAGCTGTTTGTTTTTCTCTGCCCTTACAACCCGTGTGCTTTGTGGGCACCTGAGCAGCATCATGGTAGCTGGAAGTCAGTACTGATAACTGCAGAGCTGTGCACCCTTTATTTTGGAGCTTTAACAGCCATCAGTGATTCTGTGTTATTGGTATGAAACCACGAAGGGAACCGAAGTGGCATTTTGGTGCAGAAAAGAGCTCTGCTTAATATTTTTTTGCCTGGGGACACTCCTTTCCTTGAAAAAGGCATGCTAATGATGGGAAAGGTTGCTGAAATAGTGTTGAAAAGAGAGATGGAGAGCTGCTGTTCTACTGTTTGCCTACAATGGTAATGGAAATTAAAATGAGTTGAACAAAGATCATCAAAAGAAACTTGGTAGAACCATATCCAGAGCTGCTAGAAGCTAAAAAGAGTAATTGGGAAGTAATTTTGAAAGTATCTTGGAAAATATTAACCTAAAAAATAACCTAAGCCCTTGAAACCTTTTACCATAAAGATTTAACGCATAAATGTGATAGTGGGGGAACGCATCAGCTGTGGGAACAGACTGGCTCTGTCTTATGTGTACTAGTTTACATTCACTGAAGGCTCTTGAGGAGAGGAGGAATGAGGGTGGCTACTCAGACTGCTTCTGTGGAGGAGCTGGCATGCAATTTATTTGTTTTTCATCAGAGTTATAGAAGGCAACTTCTTCAGCCTTGAAATCATCTTCGAGGTTTTTATGGTTCTTTCATTTGCTTTTCAAAATATCTGTAGTTGTTAAAATGTCTTAATGACCCAAGAGCCTTGTGTTGTCTTGATCTTGGGCTTGCTGGTGCCTCAGAAGTATAATGACCTTTAACTCCTAGCTATCTGTGTATTTAAGGAGTGTTTTCTTTCTTCTAGCCAGGCTATTGTTCTGGAAGCCTATTTTGACTATCTTATGTCTCCATGGTCACATTTACTTTTTGCTTTTGCCATGACAGATAGTGGAGGAGTTACGGGACCGAATCTTGCAGCTGCGCTTTCCCCACAGGGTCCAGAGCAAGGAGGCAACTCCAAAAGCAAAGAGGAAAACATTTGGCAGTAGTTCTCCCTCCAAGTCTCCACCAGTGGCTGGGGCCCAGTCAGCCCTCTCAGACAGACCCTGCCTTGTTGTGCTTCACAAACCTTTGGAGAAGCTGCTCATCAGGTAGTGATGGAGATGCAGGCCATCAGCACAGCCTCCTTGCCCTGGGAAGTGGAAAAGAGGAGGGTCTGTGTCTGATGCTACCAATTGCAAGATGAGAGTGCCATGAATCCGGTGCTTGCTGGCATGGGTTTGGGTTGTGTGGCTGGGAATGGCAGCTGTGGTCTAGGAGGGCTGTGACAGGCAGATTTGTTACTCCTAACTAATATGATGCAAAAGTAAGTTTAGTTACTGCTGTCTGAGCAGGATCCTGTGCTGGGCTAGTCATGTTCTGCTGCTGCAGGGCTGTGTGCTAGGCCCAGTAAGTGGGCTGTGAATCTAGAGAGCTCTGGCCCTGAGCAGAGGTTTCTTTCCACCCCAGTGAACCACACTTCTGCCCTCTCCTAGGTATGAGAAGCTGCCTTCTGACTATCGAGCCCCGTTCATTCTCAACCTGGAGCATCCCCCGGTGTCTGGCCCTCTCACTATGGTGGCAAATCGTACCGCCTCTTCCACCCTGGCCTCACTGTCCCGCTACTTCTATCACCAGCGTTGGATCTGGAGCGTCCAGTCAGGGCTGGCACCAGCTGTGCCCATCACTGCTGTAGCCCAGCTCCTTTCTACACTCACAGAGTAAGTTGCACACCTGAATGGGGGTGCTTTCTCCAGCTGATCCTGGGGATGCAGAGAAAGCATGGTGAATCTGGGGCCTTACTATAAGTAACAGTTGAATGTGCCATGCAGAGGGTTTTGGTCCTGTACACAGCTTCTAGAGCTACTTGGGCCACTGCTTTACCCAGTTCTGCAGCCAAAGTTGAGAAAAAGGAGGTTTCTGGAAATTATACAAAAGGGCAAGAGGTGTTACTGTGTCTGGAGTATGCTGGTTTTCATACAGGCTGTCCTGTGCAAACAGCATCTCCCCATTGTCTGCATAGCTCCCTGTCTTGGGAAGGAAGGTGTTGTGGAGTGAAGGGTACAGTCATTCCTGCATTTTAAGCTTGCAGTATGGGTAGAGAAGCCTTCCATGTCTCTGTTGCCAGGGTTCGTCTGTCGGAGGGTTTCCACTTTGCGTCCAGTGGGGATGGAATTATCAACATGGTGCTGGAGCTGCCCATACAGGTGAGCCTGGGTACTATAGTGTGGGCACAATCCTTCATTGCTTCAGAGGTGGATTCACCTTCCTGTGACGGGGTTTCCCATCCACTTCTAGCACACAGCCTTGACATGTGCAGGGAGACCTGCCTCCTCCCTTGAAGTAGAGCAGCTTGTGGGTTGGGCGTTTTCCTGCCTTCACCTGCAGTTAAAGAGCTGCTTTGCTGGTAGGGCCACCCTGTGCTGGAGGGGTTCTTGGGGCTGAGACTGCTGCTAGTGGAGCTGGGTGTTGGGCTGTGTTGTGCAAGGGAGCACTGGGTACATGTAGACTGTTGCTGCTGGCTAGGCTGATGCAGTGTCTCCCCTCCAGATTGACGGCACAAGCGAGAGCAGCAATGGCAGGGAGAAGCACACCTGTGTTGTCCAGTACATCCTCTTCCCACCCCACTCCACCTCCACCAAGGACAGGTGAGGTTGTTGCCCTGCTCCCAGGGAGGGTTGGCAGTGGAGTCATGGCTTCAGACTTGCCCTTTGCAAGAAGTGTGGGGAGCACAAACAACAAGCCATCCTGAGTTGATTACCAGTTGCTTTCCCTGCAAACCCAGGGTTTGTGTGGCTGATCTCACAGCTGTGAGAGGAGCTGCAGTGGGCTGCTGGCTCTATGCCATCTTGCAGGACTTGCCTTATGTCTTTCCTCCAGCTTTTCCACAGATGATGACAATGATACAGAGGTAGAGGCCATTGAGGTGGACACAGAACTGAACCTGGTCACTGAGTGCTGGGTAGAGCCACAGAGTGGCCATGTCCACAGTACTGCTGAGAACTGGAAGCACCTCAATGGCTTGCCTTACCAGAAAATACCTAAAGCGGTGAGTCTCTGAAAGGACAGGGGCATGGACCCTTTTGTGCAGGGAGAAGGGTGCATTGCAAGTGCATTGCAGCGCTGCAGGTCAGTTATTGAGGGCCAAAAGAGATGAGAATGCTGTTAGCAAAATTGACCTACTGGTCAGAAAAGGTGTCTGGGTTGCAGGGCTGTAGATGTAGTGCTGCTCTGGGATAGGTGAGAACATACAGATTACTTTATCAAAAGCCAATTCCATTGGAGAAAGCAAGCTGTACCAAAACTGGGATTGCAGACAGCACTGCCAATGCACCGCGTGAATAAGGCAAAAGAGAGGCTAAAGGGCTGGTGGAGAAGGAGGGAGCAATGAGACAGGGCAAGTCAGGTGATGGGATTATGGGTGCCTCCTCTCCTTGTTTCTAGACTGTTTTCTCCTGCATTTCGGGGTGATAACTCTGCTTCATACAGCTGAGCCTTGACTGCTTATTGCAGCTCTATCCCCGGGACCTTGCGTGCATTGCCACCATGCTGACCTTCGAGTACATCAGCCAGTTGTGCCAGAACAAGGAATGGGTCTGCCCTCCATCAGAGACCAAAACTACTGAAGGTGAGTCCAGCATGTATGTCCTAGCAGGTTTGATGGAGCAAGAAGCAGCTAGGCTCTGAGTGTCTCGGGGTCTGTTGGAGTTTTCTGGAAAGTGGAACTGGTATTTTGACCACAACTTTCTGGAGTCTGATGGCTGTGGGTCACTGTTGCACTTGTGCTCAGCTGCCAGAGAAATGGCTTCATTTTTGAAAGGCCAAAATAGCACTGAGACTTTGTGCCAAGGCTGGAGGGGTGACCCTGCATGAGTAGGAAGGTTGGACCAGATGACCTTCAGAGGTCCTTACCAACCTCAATAGTTCTGTAATTGTGTGAGAGGGTCTGACTTCTGGAGCAGATGGAAGCATCTGATCTGACATGATTAACATAGTTCACTGAGACCTCCCAAGAGTATGTGGGAGGTTAACCCCTGTCAAGCAACGTCTTCCAGAACTTCACTGTTTTTGCTTTCTTGTCACTAGTTCACCTCATCCTAGATCTTTTGTTTGCTTGCCTTGCAGTGAATAACACAGCAGATACTGTGTGGGTTTGAGAGAGTCAGGATCAGCCCAGAAACTGAGGTCAGGACCTGAGGGAACCATATTGGGTCATATCACTGGTCCTGTGGGAGAGGGCCAGGAAAGCTCAGGACCCGGACAGCAGAGATTCTTTCCTGAGAAAAAGGACAGGAGATGCCTGCAGGGGTGTGCAGAGCCTGTCAGATGGGAAATTTCCCCCAAAGCAGGGGCATTCTTGTCCCTGACTGTGCTGGTCATTTGGGCTACCTCTGGCTTCCAGGGTGGTCACTGTTCTCCAGCCGTGTTACCTGCAACACTGATGTTCTGATTTTGTCCTCTGGCAGCTCTGTGCTCAAGCTTGATGTCTTCCTGTCCCTTCTTGTATGAAGGTGGAAATAAGCCCAGATGACTCTTACAGTGAGGTACCTCACTGTAACTAGTCCACAACCTGCTGCAGCCTCTGTCAGACTTTGCTTTTCACTCACTTTCATTTTTTGTATCCCTCTGCCCTCCTAAGCAGAGGGAGTTGGGGTGGTGTTGATGTGTACCTTCACTTTGTACTGACTGCACTGCATT
This sequence comes from Loriculus beryllinus, assembly GCA_039877255.1. NCBI lineage: Eukaryota > Metazoa > Chordata > Aves > Psittaciformes > Psittacidae > Loriculus > Loriculus beryllinus. The sequence continues at coordinate 28,040 of JBCJKH010048092.1, read as the reverse complement.
TAGGGCTGATACCTCTCATTTGGAGGTGGCCTGGGAGACAGAGCTATGTGGTGCCCACCGGCATGTTACATTCCTAATTCTTGTTGCAGATCCAGACATGGGGGCTGGTTTTCGAGTGCATGAGATCCCATTCCAGTTCAACCTCATGAAGCTGTTGCCCAGGTGCCAACAGGTTGAAATGTTCTTCCTGATGCTGACAAAAGGTAGGTACTTCTTCACCACCTTCCTCCTCCCGTTCTCTCTCTATGGCGATGAGCAGCCTGCTTTGTGTGCTTGTCTTCCTGGGTAGTAGGCATGTGAGAGCTGCTATGCCTCTTGCAATAGCACAGTGATGTTCTCCCCATCTCTGCAGCCCCAGAGCTGTCCAGGGATATTGTTGTCTGTCTTGGGATGATAGTTTTGGAAAAATTTCTTTTGAGAATATTGAATTTAGACTGTTGCTCTGTGTTGGTGACTTCTTGTCTGTAGCCCCAAACATCTCCAGAACAGTTACAAGTGGCAGGGTGAGTCAGTGCAAGGTAGCTAGTGATGATGAAGCTGGAACTCCAGAGCTTTCTCAACACCCTCCAAGTCAGCCTTGCAGAGGTGTGGGGGAAAACTCCTGGCTGTGTAGAAGTGCCACTTTGTAAAGAGCTGTCTGCTGGAGGCCTGGGCAGATGGTGGCTGGGGAGATGCTGTTGCTGAACATGGTTCTGTTTTGGAGCAGAGAATGAGGAGGTGACCAAGGACTCTTCGTTTGTGCCCAATGAAATGCTACTAAACCTCTTCCATGGCTGCCTGCAGCATGACCTCAGTGACCGGGAGATCCCCATGGCTGATGCTGATCATGTGGCTTTCATGGAGCAGGTTCTGCAACGGGATCGTGATGGCCATCAACCCCCCTTCACCCTCCCTGTGATCAGAGGTAAGGGCCAGGAGCGTGGCCTTGCTTTCTCAACCCTTTTCCTCCACTGGTGTTTCTCAGGCTGTTTTCTCTGTGCTCCATTTCAGAAGAAAGCCTGAAAGCTTCTGGGACCCTGGAGCAGCAGGATGCTTCTGCATCCTATCATCTTGTTGGCAGCAATGGTACCAGGGATATGACTGGCTCCACAAGTACTCTGCAGGTACCGCTATGCTGCTTTCCGTCTCCTGAGCCTCCTCTGAAGGCAAGGCAGCAGCTGTTGAAGAGCAGGAGAGTTAGTAGAAGGGTTGAGAACAGATTGAAAGGCTGTCATTTCACTTGTGCCTGGCTGTAGTTTGAGCTGTAGCCTGTGGCTGAAGTTGAGGAAGAATCTTGTAGGTGTTTGGATAGTTGAAGTCACCATGGGCCTGGCCTGTTACAGCAGCACTGATGCTGTGCTGCAGGCTGCTCAAAAACCATGGGCAGTCACTGCTTATAGGTCAGAACTGGCCCCAGCAAAGCTGGCTAAGCATCTCCTGACTGTGTGCTGTGTTTCCTGGAGCCAGGCTGCTCTCAGAATGGTGCAGGGGGTGACCTGGGTGATTTCTGTGCTGTGCCAGCTAGCAGTCATGGAGAAACCTGCTCTGTGTGTTGCTCCCTGCCTCAGGGTAAGCCTGTGCTATGAGTTTATCCAGTTTCTGCTCTTTCATCAGAGCCTTGGCAACACAGACCTGCCTGAGGATGACGTGACCCTGAGTGACGCGATGGGGCCCTTTCCCCCACAGTGGCGATGTTATGCCAAGCTGGTCAACACGCAGCATGTCTTCCTCACCTTCCTGCCAGCCACCTTCTCAGGTGAGCCTGCCTGCTGTGCGGAGTGAGAGGAGGAGCAGTCCTCAGTGCCTCCTCAGGAAGACAGCAAAAGCAGAATCAGTTCTGGTAGGATGGACAGATTATTGAGCAGTGGAGCCTAGACCCAGTCTTTTTGCATTATATGAACAATAATAGAGTAGTGGCAAGTGCTGCATGTAGTGCTCTTCTCTTTCTTGGACATGGTACTGCCCACATAGTGTTCTCAGTCAGGGGATGTAGCTTTGAGTTGTTTGCTAGCTGCAGCCATTGGGCAATTTTCCCAGTATGGCTGTTAATGAATAGAGTAAGGAGACTGCTCATGGGATGGTCTGGGAGAGTCCCTGCTTCTGGGCATTGGCGCTGGTCTGGCTTCCACTGAGCTGCTGGTGAAGGCTGCTGGGCTTTGCTGGAAGTACTCTCTGGAGCTGCTGTTACATGAAGAGGTAGCAGGGACATTTGCCCTCTTGGGAACGTAGAAGGGTTAAACTGTTCTCACTGGACAGAGAGTGATTTTAGTTTTTTTTCTTCCAGATGTACAGAAGCTGGTGGCTTGTGGATTAGACAAACCTCCAAAAGATGAGAGTCAATCTGGGGAGGATGCCCTGGGACCTGTCTGTGCAGAGCAAGTCAAGGATGAGGCTGAAGAAGGGGATGCTGCAGTGCCATTGCCTACCCTCAGCATAACACCAGCCCATGGTACTATCCTCAGAATAGCACCTTGCTAAAGTATCAATATCCTTGCTATTCCTGAGCACACTGTTGAACAGATTGAGGTAGGAAGAATAACAGGCTGCTGCAGCCTGTCAGCGTCTGCCGTGCAGTCAGCAGTGTCAGAGTCAGGACAAGGGGCACAGTGAAGCCTCTACCAGCTTTCATGATCATGGGATGGTGAGGGAGTATAATGTGAGCTCAATGCCCATGGCCCAAGGCTGTCTGCTGCTGGGCAAGGAGGTTGCTGGTAAATAGAAGCTACTAGGAATGGCAGTACTGGGCTGCACAGGAAAGTCAGTGACTCTTGTGTCATGATCCAGACTGGCACTACAAGCAACACATTATCCTAGGGAGGGGGCCACACGTCTGAAGGTATGTGGGATTTAACTGCACAGCCCCTAGTGCAGTCAGACAGGCCTGCAGTGAGGATGAAGGGTTGTGCTGCTGCATGAAGTGGTGGTGACAGTGGTGAACAGTCATGGCTGCCCACATAGAGGATCAGAGTGGCCAAAGGACTGGGTTGAGTGGTTGGATGCTGGGTGAGGAGAATAACCCCTGAGGTTTGAGTGTAAAATGAATACCTGCCTGTGGGTGCTGCTGTGAGGGCTGTGACATCTCAACAGGAATGAGGAGCCCATCAAAGGCCCTTATCTCAGGATTGCTTCTTTTGCAGAAGGGAGTCGTGACCCTGGAGAGCAAGGTGGCTCCTCTCGCAGAGATGTGCATATCTCCTTCTGCCACCAGAACTCGCAGTCTGAGCTGGGTGAATGCCGCCGGTTCCGCTGCCCCATTTACATCTACAGCTGCTCTCTGGAGTTGTTAAGAGAGCAGCTTGTCAGCCCACGGGCACATCGTCCTCCTCGGGACATCTTTTTCAGGTAATACCAGCCATACTTGACTCCTAGACAGGAAACAGGAGCTTCCTTGACATGAAGCTGGCTCTACCCCTGACTTATTCTCTTGGCTTGGCCTCTCTGCCTAACAGCAGCCATTGCTTTGTGCGTGCCCTACAGCCCTGCTTTACTGGTGCCAGAGCCGTTTGTAGTCTAAAATATGCTTCACTGGAGCTGAAGGCTGTGGTTCTTCTTTTCCAGGTCCCAGTCTCTGGAACGTCCTCCTGCTACTGCTTGGCTGGACCACAAGCATAAGGAGTTAGTGAGTTACTGCACGCTGCTGCAGGAGCATTCCCACCAGTGCTATGTGAAAGGTGAGGAGCAGTGCAATGGGAGCTGAAGCAGGGTTGGGGTTGGGGCTAGAGCCTGGATTTTCTTTTAAGGAAGCAATGTCTTGTTTTCTTGTGATCTTACACTGAGCAAAGGGAGGAGCTGTGGGACTGCTGTCCCACAAGGAGGGATTTAAAGATACTTCTGCACATTCCCTATAGGTCTCGCATAGGCTGTTCCTGGACATGTGGAGTGCTGTAAGGGGATGTCCCTTCTTTGAGATTTTCCTCTCACCTTCAGGGTGGCAGATCCCTGGGGTACTCTGGTGCAGCACAAGTTCAGGTTAACGTGTAGCATTAGGCATCCTGGCTGAGCCTTGCCTGCCAGCACCTGCACTAACTACAGCTCTGTATTGGGACTTGGTGAAAACCATATGTGGCTATTGCCTGAGTCCCATGGTGGAGCGCTCAAGCTCTGTGTTTGATCTGTAGGGCTGTTCAAGAGCCTTCAGCAGTGTCACAGCATCAGCTCACAGGACCTGCTTACAGCCATGGACTACTGTGAAGAGCTGCTTCAAGAGATTGATATCACCAACTTCCTGCTGACGGTGTGCAGCCATGTCCGCTCATTCCGAGAGAGTCACCAGCATTTCCATACACACACCAAGACAGCCAGCTTCCAAGTGGGTAGCATAGAGCAAGAAGAGGATCAGAGCTCTAGAGAGAGAGGCGTCTTGGTCTCTGAATCAAGGTAGGGATCCATCTTGGTTTTGCTTCTGTTCTTAGCATTGGGCCCAGGCAGATCTTTCTTCAAGCATCTTCTGCTGCCTGCTAGAAGGAATGTTGTAGGGTAGAGTCTAACAGAGCCGCGTGTAAGAAGTATTTCCAGTGGGATAGCCACCTGTTTTGATGCCCACCAGGATCTCTGTTTTTATAATCTCTGGTGACATCCATCCTTTTGGTTTCTCTTCTAGTCTTAGCTCATTACTGTCTCATCTGGCTTGAGCTGGAGGCCAGTTTGTCTGCAAGTAACTCTCAGACTTGTTTCTCAGACTCATTTGAGGTTGCTGTTGCCTCTGGAGAAAATGACAGGCTTGTTATCTTTTTCTAATGCACAAAGTGGTCTGGGTTTATTTTATTAATTGAAACTGGAAAAAAAAAGTCATGAGAAATATCCAGACAGAATTGGAATACGCTTGATGCTAAACTTCTGTCCTATTCCTTAGGGTATTTATAAGGTTTGTATTGACTCTGGAAACTTAAAGAGGGGAAAATATACTCTGTAGTACGTAATGTCTGTCAAAAAAACCACCCTCTTTAGGTCCTTTGTCTTCTGTTTGTGCTTGACTATTCTCAGTTATTTTATGTGAATTTGCTGGGAATCTGAAATTCTGTTTCTTCTCATACTGTAGATCTTTAAATTGAGGCTGTGGTTTTGAAGAAATTTAGTGTTTGGAAAGTCAGATGCCTTCCTCAAGTGCTACTTTCCCAAAAAAGAAACTGTGAACATTTCTGTGTTTGTAAGATATTATGGATCACCTATCCCAATGCATATTGTGTTATCTTTGCTGAAGGATTTTCAGCTTGTGACACATTTCACCCAGGTCTGCCATCTGTATTGCTAATTCAAGTACCTGGGGAGTACTTTGACCAACCAATATCCCACTCTTCAGATCGCTTTTTCTGATTCTGGGACTGATTCTGTCATGGAGCTGTTAAATGAGTGTGGGCCTGAGCTTTGTACTCTGTTCTGTGCTGCCAAGACACTGGCATGGTGGTGTGTGCTCTGACATGCCCTGGACTGAGTGTCAGTAATTCAGATTGCTCCAGGCCTGTCGCTGTACTCAGCCACGTGTGTCTCTTTCCCAGGGAGGGTGTGTAGCATACCTGGCAGTGGGATCAGCATGGTTAACCTACTTCTGGCCTGGCTTCAGACAGCTCAAGTGCTTATCTGTGTTAGTGGGTGGCAGGAGGGTTTCTGGGGCTGTAGAGATGGGGGCTGTGTAAGTCATACCATGTTTACACCAGTGAGATGTGGGGAGCTGTGAGGTGGGATGCAGGCAGAGTAGATAATGCATGTAACTACTCTTGTTTTTCGATATACCTGTCTGACCTGTCCATAAACCTGCCAGTGCGGAAATGGAAGACTACAGTGAGCAGGACTCTCATAACATTGCTAGCCCCACAGAAGAGCCAAAGAGCAGTGTGGGCACCAGCTGCTGCTCAGAGTTTCCCCTCTCGCTACTGGAAATTGGGCAGCCCTGCCAGGCTCACCCTGACCTACATAAAATAATCCAGGTGAGGAATGTGGAAGCTCAGATTGCTCCTGCAGGAGGGTAGAATGGGATATCTGCTTCACAGTTGGGATTTCTCTTTTAGGAAAAATTCCTGGAAATTGGAAGTTTACATTTCAAGCCAGTGCCATCAAATCCTCACTATTTCTTCTATTGCCCACCATCAGCCAAGAAAGAGGTAGGCATGGTATTGCTTTGGCAGGCACCTAGTCCTTGTGAAGGGAAGTAGCTTTGCTTGGTTTCAGATCTGGATTTGGGACTGGCACACCCGTGGGTTGACTGAGCCCCTCGGGGGTCCATCAACAGCTTGCTTCACTGCCTGGCATGTTTGTAGTATCTGCCCTTCCTCTCTCCATCTCAGGAAGAGGCACCTCGGGATCAGGCAGACAGGAAAGGCAGTGAGGACATTGAGGGATCAGAGCCAGAACTGGCAGCTGAAGAAGGTAAATATTGCTTGCTCTGTCCTGGAGAAGAAACTGTAGTATCACTGTGATGATGCCGTTCAGAGCTTAGCTGTCTCTGGGTATGTGGGCCTGACTTGCTAACAAGGAAATCTGTATCAACAGGAGCTGTGTCTGGGTGCTGCATTGCCACTGAGAGTGACCCAGAGCTGGAGGTGGAGTACCGTGAGAAGCTGGAGCACGAGTTCCCAGACACAGATTCCTTGTCGGACTCCAACACAGTGAATCAAGATGATGACTCCTTCAGCGTCCTGGGAGGGGATTCGCTCAATGAGCAGGAGTTCCTGGAGCAGGAGATGCCCCCACTTTTTGTGCACCTTACCTGCTCAGTGAAGCTGCGTAGCCAGCACAGCTCCATGCCTGTGCAGTCCCTGCCAACTTGTCTAGGTAAGAGCAAGCCTTGCTGTGAGGGTCAAGGGCAGTAGGACTTCTGTCAGGTCCCTTTTGGGTGTGCAGCCCTTGGAACAAACATGCTGTGTCCTAAACAGTGGTCTCTCTGGACCAGCCTTCCCTGTACAGAGCCCCTCCAGGTCTCCCAGCACCAGACAAAGGCTTTTTCACCATTTCTCCCACTTGCTATGGGATTGATCCTGGAAGGTTGAAAGGATCATGGGGATCATGCCTTCTTGAGCCTGTCCAAGTGTGTGGGACAGCCATCTCTTGCTACCAGGCTGTGTGTATGTGTAAGCAGAACTGTTTGTTGCTTGATCTGTGATCTGTGGTCTCTCCTCAGGGGAAGTTCTGGGCTGCCTGGAAAGCTGCCAGGGCTTGAACACCATTGACTTGGGGGACCTCTGTGTGACCCTGGACATCTTCGTGCTGACGCTGCCCCTAGAGATAGAAGTTGTGAATGCAGACATTCTTCACAACAGGTGGGTGGAAAGAGTCACTCCGCCACCCTCTGCCTGCCCTTCCCAGCCAGCCAGTCTTGGCTTCTCTTCATGTTCTGAGACTCAGGATTGTCCTTCTCACAGAGCTTGCCACAGCCCTGAGAAAGCTAAGATTTTTCACAAGATAGGCTTATCTTGTCTAGAGATCGCTTTTCTGCTCTCTAGAGCTTGTGTCTGTTTATCCTCTCCGGCTCAAAAGCTGATGCTCAGCCTGCTCTTCCCTCCTGTGACAGATGCACTTCAGAGAGCAGCGTGTCCTTTACACGCTCTCCAGGGCAGCCATCCTCTTTCCGCTCAGATGAGGATATCATGCACAACTTGGAACGGCTCCCATCCACAGGAGATGAAAGGTATGGCATTGCAGATTGCAGGTGTAGCAAGCCCCTCAAGGGTTCCTTTTGCTGCCTAGGAGCTGAGCTGTGGTGGTTGCCTGAATGAGAATGACTGGTTTATTTTTTGTTCCTCCTCTTTCCTAGGCACCCTGCGCTTTCCAACCTCCCTGGAGTGCACAGGCAGGCTATTGAAGCCACTATGAATGAGGTAAGCCACCCTTGCCTACTTCTTGCTTCCAGCTGGAACAGTGTGGCTATAGTGCACAACTGCTGTTTCACACTCCCTAGCCTGTTCTAAGCTATAACCTCTATCAACTGAACTATCTAACCTTGCTGGTATCACACAGGCCATTGGCCTTGTACTCCCCAAAAGTGTGGGATTACCCTGACTAAATTCTTACTGCAGTTGGGGTGGGACAGGCAGAGCTCTTTTCCAAGGTCCTCTTCTTGGGTACATTCAGAAGGACATGAGGGATATAGGTAATGAGAGGGGTTGCCCTAAGGTGTTGTGACTTGGATCAGAACTGGGGCAGCCTTGCAGATGCAGGTCGTGTAGTTCTTGTTCTGCATCCTTGCTCTGCTCAGATTCGCTGGCTCCTGGACGATGAGATTGTGTCTGCGCTGCGCCACTCGCGGGTCATCAGCACCTCCATCCTGCACCGGGTGGCCACACACATCTACAACTCCAAGGGGCGGCCCAGCTGCCACAGTGAGGTGGTGCTACTCCAGTTTGTCTTTGGACCTGAGCACTCTCTGGAGAAGTTCAAGGAGGTAAAGAAAAAGTCCTGAGGCAGCTTCATATACTTAGCTAGCCGGATGCTTATTCTTTGTTGTATTGCAGGAGTTCAGAAGAATGGTGGTGCCGGGCTACATGCTCAATGCAGAAGGCAGTGACTACCACTACATCTCCATCAGCCGCCTGCACTCCAGGCGGGCAGCTCCAGACCCTTCAGTGGCACCCTCCTTGCAGCAGCCAGCTGGAGGGGGCACCAGAACAACTCTAGGCCAGGCAGGCCAAGAGGGGAGCAGTGAAGCAGAGGCAGAGGGCTCTGAGCTACACCACACAACCTGTGCCCTCACAGAAGCCCAGGGTCTCTGGGGGTGGCCAGAGAGTGAGACACGCATTGTGCCAGACACAGGAAACCCCGTAGGTGGGGACAGCCACATGCGGGATGAGGTGAGAGACGCTGAGGTGGTCTGTTGGTGGGAAGGTGTGGGACACTGGTAACAAAAGGTAGAAGGGTACAGGAGGATGATGGAACCAGTTTTTTGGTGCCTGTTTTTCTGGTCCTTTTTGCAACCTCGGCTTGTGTGCAGGTCCCAGGAGAAGCACTGAGCCTTGAGCAGAGCAGAGCACCTGGCCATGATTCTCTGGAGGAGGCAGCTTCAGAAACAGCCATACAGTCACTACCATCCTCATCATCTGAAAAGGGCAACAGTGAGAAATCACCATTGGTGACACCAACTGCAGCAAGCCTGACTGAGTCTGTAACACAGAGCAGGGAAGGTAGGAGCTGCAAATGTGGGCAGGATGTGCCTCAGCCTTGGGAACTTTCAAGGGAAGAGCCCAGTTCTGGCTGTGGCATACAAAATATGACAGCTATTCCTGTTCTGGTCTCTAAACGCAAAAGTTGGTACCCAGCACTGTTGCTGTTTTCCTTGCCAGGGTGTTGGCAATTCACTGCTTACCAGTACCCAGGGTACTAAGCTATGCTGCTACACCAGTATTCCTAATGACATGAAGTTCCTGGTGGCTGCAGGAATGGCTGTGAGAGCCCCATTCCCCAGCACTGCCTCCTAGTGGCCAGCACTGCGTGGTTGTCCTGTGGTGTAAACCTTCTCCACCACATGGGGTATGTGAGGAAGTTTAACAGATGGTTTCATGATCAGACCTCTCTTCTCTTCTCTTGCAGGCTCCAGCAAGCAGCGTCCCAGCCGTGTGCAGAGCCTGGTGTCAAGCCAGGGCAGCATGGATTCTGACCACCTGGGTGAGTCTGCTGGGATGGGGTGGCTGACAGCATGCAGCCAGGCACTGGCAGTGACATGTGCAGGGGTATGGGGGGACAGAGTGCCTGGGCTGGGGTGACCTCTGAGCCCTGAGGACAGGGCCTGTGAGTGGCTCTGACCTCCCAGAGCCTGCCATGCCAAGGGAGGAGGCTGGCTTGCCAAACCTGGGACTGAAGTGAGGATACATTGCAGGTTATGATGGTGGAAGCAGTGACTCGGAGTATGAGGAAGCACTAATGAGCGACCAGGAACCCAGGTGTCCCCTCATGCCGGATTTCTGGCTCATCATAAAAATCCAGCAGGACCGAGTAGAGGTCTATTACCACACACGGTAAGGAAGGTCCCCTGTCCAGCCACTGCTTCTCTGTAACAGGACCTTATTGCCACTCACTCATCTCTGGACAGGGTCTCCTGCCTACCCAGTGTGGGTGGGGAGCTGCAGCACTACACTGGTGCTCCATAAGGGGAAAGCTGCCATTTTTCTCCACTGCATTCCTGTTCCCAGCACATAGGGACAGGCACTATCCAGGTGCTCTGCTGACCCTTTTCTCCCCTTCCCTGTAAAGCAGCCTGAGTGTGGAGAAGGCAGCATCAGCAGAGACGGAAGAGGAGCAGCCAGGGGAGTGCCAGAGTCTCAACCAGGTGGTGGTGAAGAAGATCAGTGAAATCTGCAGGGTTGTCAATCAGGTAATATATCTGCAGAGGGGAGGGATAGAGCTGCCAGTCATGAGATGGCTTAGATGAGAAAGGACCTGTGGAGGTTGTCTGGTCTGAGCCCAACTCAGAGGCAGGGCTGGGGAGCTACTTCAGCTGATGGAGTCTCAGCTTAGGGGTCACAGGAAAAGGGACTCTGTCTGGCCCTAAGCCCTTCTCCTTGTTACCTTCTGTGGGCTGTGCAAGCAACAGAACCAATCTTTTTGCATTCTTCTCAGCGCTTGCTGCTGCAGGACCTGCATGACAGCCACATATGCAACTCATTACTGGTGGCAGAAAGTGAGGAGGACATCTGGAAGAGTGAGACACCCTATACTTCATACAGGCAGCGCGTTATGCCCACAGATGGTATGAACACTGCTTTGGTCATGCCTCAGTGGCAGTGCTATTGCCTGCCCATGAGTGACTAAAGATGGTGACTTCCATGCTATGGACCCAACTA
>JBCJKH010048089.1:26388-83560 GCA_039877255.1 Loriculus beryllinus | reverse complement strand
CCGATCTGTATTTTAGCAGATAGTTTTGCCTGTGAAATCTAAGCAAAAGATTGGAACCTTGATGTATGCCTCCAAAGATATCTGTGGGCTCTCCCCTATGCTAGCTCAACTTAACAGGTGGACATCCTACACTTTGGCATTGCCAGTAATATAGAGCAGCATCCAGGTGGGACTCATCTCAGCCCTACATCCAGTACTGGGCCTTGCTCTCATAACAGGGGGTTGGAAGAGTCCAGATCCCTGCTCAGGTTGTGTCACGTGAAATTTGTTAACAGGTTTCTGAGACAGGATTCCTGGCTGATACAAACCTAGAGGCTGAACATGACCTGGTCTCACTGTTAGTCAGAACTGAATGTCTCAGGACAGGCATGCCGACAGAGCTGGTCACCAGCTCTGCTCTGGGACTCTGGTGTGAGATTTCATGTTGCATGTTGCATGGTTACAGATAACCTGGACAGGAAAGGTCCTTGCTCTGTTGCGGTGGTGTCTGTGCCTAGAGCCAGATCATAAGTAAGCAGGCATGGCCCAGATACCACCAACATTTATGAATGGTATCTGTGTAGCCAGCATCTTTTTGTTGAGGGGAACAGGGGAGAATACCAAAATGAATTTATTTGTTAAGTATTTTGGGAAAAGAGTATGTATTCTGCAAGTCAGAATTAGAGGTACCTTACATAAAATCTGACAGTGGTGTCAGACACATTTATTTGAACCAGTGCCCTTATACTCTGGGCGTATGTTTTAAATCTGTATATGATTTCATTGTGGCCAACTTACATGGTAGTAGGTTCTCATTTTCTTAAGAGACTGGTCTGTCCGTGTTATACACACACACTGACTCAAGTGTTAGCTAAAGAGACAGATGTATTTGGATGTTCTGCATGAGGTAACAGTCCTCTGTTACTGTTGTCACTGTTCTGTCAGTATGGCCAGTCTCTGCCCAAGCGGTGATAGGAGTTTCCATTGCAAATGTCTTTGTAGCAGCATTTTCAGCTGGTTTGGATCAGACTTCCCAAACTGTGGTTTGGTGAATTCTTAACGTCCATCTGGCCTGCAGTCCCACGTCAACACTCTAGTGTGTGTGCACGAGCTTCTAGTTAAAATTGTCTCAACTGAATGTGCAGAAAATTAACCTATCCTATGATGAACATATCCAAATAGCATCTATCAGTGCACATTTACTGCATGCATGCAAAGCAGGACATGCTTGGGCTGCTCCCAGGACTGTTGGGAGCTCTCTGCATCCCCAGTCCTGGTAGCACAGTCGATTATTATTGTTAACAGGGACTGGGACTGCCTGGGGAGTTCTTCCATCGATCCCTGGGACTGCTCTGGCAGAGTTGGGACTGCCTGGGGCGGGTTCCCGAGCTATCAGTCAATTATCTCATCTCCACAGAAACTGGCTGGGGAGTTCCCGGGACTGCCCTGGGAGTTCCTGGGGTGACTCAGCAGGCAGAGTATGTGCAGGGGCACAGCCCTTGTCCCCAGCTGCCTTACCAGTACAGCCACAGGGTTAGTTCAGAGCGCACGTGTGCATACCCGCCCGGTGCACGGAGGCAGTAGGGTTGGATTACTGAGGTTTCATAGAGTCACAGATTCTATGGATCTGTGGTCTGTGGATTCTAAGGATCATCTGGTCTATTCTATGGATCCTAAGGATCGTCTGGTCCAACCTTTCTAGGCAAGCATGATCTAGACTCAATATCCCAGCACCCTGTCCAGCTGAATCTTAACAGTGTCCAATGTTGGGGAATCCAGCACTTCCCTGGGGAGAGTATTCCAATGACTGAATGATCTCATTGTGATGATTTTTTTTTTTTTTTCTGTTTAGTTGAAATCTTCTCAGGAATAACTTGCACCCATTGCCCCTTTGTCTTTTCCATGTACCCTTGCCTTATCTTTTCCATGTTATTCTGTGTAAAAAGGGAGTCTGTCTTCTTTGCAGCCACCCTTTAAATACTGGAACATGGTGATAAGGTCTCCCGAGCCTTCTTTTCTCTAGGCCAGACAAACCCGTTTCTCTCAGCCTTTCCTCATATGCCAGGTTTCCCAGTCATTTAATCTTTTGTGGTCCTTCTCTGGAGCCTTTCCAGCCTGTCCACTGGTTTAGCAGAGGACAGTTGATACTGGGGCATCTCTTGATGTGATCTGCCCAGCTGACCAGTAGGCTATGTCCCTTGGTAGGTACAGATGCTTTTATTTGAGCAAGGGGTGGTTGGGCTGCCACATCTACAAGCTACTCTTGCAGAGTGCTTTTTCTGCCATGAAGAATCCAAAACAGCATGCTCACCATCAGCAGTACTGGTCACCAGTACCACACTTAGGCGAAGGTCTCTTTTCAGGTGTCATCTGCTACTTTGTTAACTGCTACAACAGATTTTGCTTAAGCCTCTTGTCTCTTGAGAAGAAAGGACAGCTTATTATTGAACTTGTGGTGTTTACTGATGAAATAAATGCATTTACTGTTTGTCAGCCAGTGTGCAATGGCCTGATGGAAAGCATTAAACCTGATGAGTTTGGAACCTGGTGTGATGCCACGCAGATGTTGTGAAGCAGTTTCCCATAATATGTAAGAGGGTGTAAATTTAAACTTCCTTACAGTTAATCTCTTTCTTCCTTTTGCAAGTGAAATGAAAAGTAGTGAGCCAAAACGAAATACAGTAAACAGAAATGTCTGAAAAATTAGTTTGGAAACCAAATAAATGGTTAAATGTTGGTTAGAGTAAGAAAGGGTGAGAGAGGTTTGAGCTTTGCCCCTGCCTTCATGAGTACATAATGCAAGACAGGGCTCCATGCCATTTCTTTTTCAAGCCACTCTCTCCAAAGACAGTCTTCAGGTAGCAGATGGGATGATTGTGCTTGTTCCACCCAGTGCTCTGTCCTGCAAGGGTGCTGGGAAGCCAAGTATGCGGCACACTGAAATTGCAGCACATTGAACTTACTCATACAGGGCAAAAAAAAGAGATAGAAAACTAAAAATATTTATTCAGTGCTCATGTTGCTCAAAATCAATATTTGCTGTTATGAACTAAGGTGTAACTTCAAGTGAAGGTGCAAATGGCATAATAGACAAGCTCTCCAAAACTATCAAATTTGAGACAGTGGTAACTGAAGTTGATTGGCACAAATAGATCAGCTACTCAGAATGACAGTATCGAACCATTAGAAAACTTAGGCACAGTAAAACAAGTAAGGTCTGTGGCAACTATGGTCAATATGAGCTGAATAAGGGAAAAGTCTTTGGATTTATGCTAATTGTAGTATAGCTGCATCTGGAGGGAATGAGACGATCTGTGCTATTTCTTCGAGAAAGCTGGCAGTGCTAGTAAGCAGTAGAAATGGCTGTCACGGTTAGAGTGAGTGCAGATGTGTGTGGAAAACAGCCAGATCTTATGCCTAGAGAATGTCTACGGATCAGGGCATTTGAGTTTGTCCCTCCGCTGCCTTGCTTTCTGACCTCAGACACCTTGTTTCTCCACACCTTGGTTTCACCAACTACAGTCAGGAAACAAATCCTTAATTTCCTTTTAGATTTATTCATGAGGAAGACAGTGAAAGCATTGCAATGCTGCACACCTAGTTAATTCTCAATCCCCCTTGTATTATGTAATTTAAATGCAATTAGCTTCTATCAGGGTTTTTCCCATGTTTTCTTTAGAGATGTAAGATAATGAGAACTTTTTTTTTCTTTCCCTCATGAACTGCAAGTGTAACACACAGTGCCTTGCTTGAAATGTTGTGTAAAGAGTAGTCTTGTTTTGAGGACAATACAACATGTTAGATCAGCTTTCATTGAACCACGTGCTTTATAATTAATGTACAAAATTATGCCCTCTCTTTTTTTCAAGCTTGAATAGCAGCATCCTTTGCTGTGGTCTAATTACAGAACATCCTTATCTTAGTAATTATGAGTGTACTTTACCTGGCCCTCATAAATTATCCTCCAGCTGCTGCTGCAGTGAGCTGAGGAAGAAAAGTTGTTTTAAGCAAAAGCTGAAGATAAGCCTGGTTGGAGACTTGAGCTGTTTTTCACTGTGTGGGTTTGCAGATGACTTGCTTTGTGTGTTTTTGCTAGGTTGGATGGCTGAAGAGGTTGGATAAAGCTCTCACTGTTTCCTTCTCTTACATTCCCTGGAGAGAGGGAGAATTGCCCACTGAGACAATTATGGAATCATAGAATCAACTGGGTGAGAAAAGACCTTTAAGATCATCAAGTCCAACTGTTACCCCAAGACTGCCAAGATCACCACTAAACCATGTCACTGAGGGTATCATCTACAGTTTTTGAACACTTCCAAGGACAGTGATTCCACCACTGTTGCGGGCAGCCTGTTCCAATGCCTGACTACCCTTTCAGTGAAATTTTTTTTCCTAATAGTCAATTAAACCTCCCTTGGTGCAGCTTGAGGCCATTGCCTCTTGTCCTGTCACTTGTTACTTGAGAGAAGAGACCAACCACCTCCTTGCTCCATCCTTCTTTCAGGTAGTTGTAAAGACCAGTAATATCACTTAATAGCCTGTCTTGCTGGACTGGTGTGAGGAGTCATTCATTACTGCTTTCACTGTGCATGGGAAACGGATTAAAACCTTTTACTTTGTGCAGCCATAGTAGGGCAGCACTGAGGCTGCTGTGTGTCTCAGAAGATTGTAGTGCCTTTCTTCTTAGAATTTCCAGCTCTGTCACCATATTGCTGAGATACATCTGTCATGGCCTTTTCTAAATTCATCAGTTTAGAAAACAGCTGTTACCTTATTCACTGAAAAGGAAAGAAACAAAAAGCAAACCCAGGCACTCTGACTTTGAAAAACTTGCATGTAGTTTTGTTTCCAAATGCAATGGCAGAATTGCTTCCCTCTAGTGGTTTTCAAACTGTATTTCTAAACATGAAAAAGGTGCAATGCAGAAGTTTCTGAAGTTTGAAGAAAGCCATTTCTTGGAGAAAGTTCTGTACTTAACAAAATGTAATTTATTTTGGAGTTAACTAACTTCCAAAGTGCTAGGGACTTTTTCAGCATTGGAAACCCTATCCTAAAGCTCAGTTTAGCACAGACAGCTGCAGAACAAGTCTTACCTTCTTAGCTAGCTATCTCAAACATTGTCTAGAGAGCTGCCATTCCTGCCTGGTTGACTGCAAGGCCACTGCTGCATGGAGCGTACCAATCATGGTAAAATGCGTAAAATTAACGTTTAAGCCAAATAATGACATAACCTTCTGCATAGTGTATAATCCTAATAAGATTAAGCATCAGCAAAGAAAAACTTAAAAGATACAGCTTCATAAAATCATAATCTATTCTGTATTATGCATGTTTGCTGAATGGATTATATAAGTTTAATGAAATTACACCGTCTTATAAGCAGGATACAGAAAGTGATAGCTTTTCTATACACAATGCAAGAGAGTAAGGAAAAAGATGGGATTGTTAGAGAATGAGATTAGTCAAAGCAATTTCAAATCCAAAAGATAAATATAGAATAATGATTTCATAAATACTGCAACAATGAGCTTAGTGTTTCTTTGAGTGTATTAGCTGAGATCAAAGTAAGATATCCATTCATCTATAGCTCAAAAGTATCCAGAAAATACCTGTAGCTTTTAGAGGAAGAAGGAAAGCTGGATTGACATGGTGTTGAAGACACAGCTCAAAAAAGCATGAAAGATTTGAGAAAATATAACACATTCTCAGCATCTGGTCGAATTTTGGTCCATACTGCTTTATATATACTATGTTTGTCCACTGCATCTCTTCATTTAATACGTGGTAGTGGATTCCACACTCTTAGCACTTCTGAGCCAGATGGCATGCACTCTGTCGTGCTGAGATCATGTTGGAAATACTATCTGTGCAGCACAGCTGAGATACGGTAGCACTTTAAAATGAATTTTTGAATTGTCTTCCACCACAGCAGTATTTTTGTTGGTATTTACCCGTGTTTAAAGAACCAAATATGCCCATTTTTTTTTCCTTTAAATATTACAACATTTTTGATAAGTTTCCTAAATTCCAGCCTAGCTTGCTGTAGTAATGAATATTTGTCATCATGGAAGGACTAAAAATATTAAGAAAACTGCATTTAAAACTGTTAGCACAGCCACATTGCCTTTCCAAGAACTGTGCTGCACATTTTGGAAAGCCATTACCAGACAGTCAAGAATCATGTTAAGACAGCATGTGCTGAGACTTAACCTCTCCATTAAGTGTAAAACAGTAGGGTTTTTCCTGGGTTAAGTGGAGGAAAGATGAATAAAGAAAGGATGAGGTACAAGCAGTATGGTTATATTATTTATCGGGGGGGGGGGGAATTAAATCCTAAAATAAATCCTATTTTAATCCTAACAGGTTACAGGCAAGGAGAAGTCATCATCACACATCCTTTTCACATTCACATAGAGCATTAAAAATAACGTAGAAAGGACTGAAAATCAAATCAACATTTTAACAGCACAATCCACTGTCTCTGTAACAAACCACATTTACAGTAATGGGAGAACTTCCCCATGTGCTGGCCAATGATGCTTTTTTAAGTGTTTATATTTCCACCGAGGAAGTGTTATTATTTCCACATCAGGAAGCTGGCTGAAGAAATACTAATGATATCCCTTTTGGGGTTCGAGGTTTTCACCAACAGGCAGAAAGTGCACTAATAAATTGCCAGTAAATGCTCATCTTGTTTCATCTGTCCTTTAGTCTCTTCCCTTCTTAGGAGGCATCCAGATGCATCACTTCTCTTTTCAAAAATAACCTGAGCACATCCTCAATTTTCTGCTTGAAGAATATATTTACATAAAGTAAACCAGCACCTACTACAGAGACAGGCTGTGGTAAAAGTTCTGGCTTTTCTGCCAACTTTGAGCTCATTTTGGTGTTGGCTAAAGTTGGACTAGATTCAATACTAATTGCATATTCTTCTGAGACAACCAGGCTGACATACCCTTTCTATTAGTTGTATTCACATTCAACCTCATACCCATTGCTTCCTAAAACTACTTGTGGGTTTTGAATTCAGTTTTCTGTATTGCTTATCCAAGATTGGCCAGTGCTAAAGGGCTTAGAGGATTCTACGCTCAGAACCAGCTATGGTTTCAGGCTCAAATCTCTGAAGAAGAAAAGGCTTATCAGATTCTGTCAGCCTTAAACTTCAGGTAGCAATGAAGGTGGTTTCTCTACAAATGTGTATTTGAGAAATCTCTTGTTTAGCTGTTTGACTTCTGAATTAAACACATTTTCTGAAAAATTAAAAATTTCAGTGCAACAACAGATAAGCATGCTGGTCCTGAAACATTGGGTACAGTTCGTGCTTCAGCATATTCATTCCTAAATTCTGTTGTGTTTGAAAGTTATACTTAATGAATATGAAGTGTGTTATACAAGTTTCATTCTACGAATCCTTCCTTATTCTGCAGAATTTCTGATGGATTCTTATGTCAATTTTCCTCTCAGAAAACCCTAAACCCTGGCATTATTCATTCATGGGCTATTTTATGCCCACCTCAGTTGCTGCCATTTGAGCATTTAGTGCTATACCCTACAATTAGAAATTACACACACGTGTTTTTTCGTCTCATGTTTAAACAAGGTATCTTTATGTAAAGCCAGAGAACAGTTCACAGCTGGAAAACAGAAGCCAGTAGTCAGAAAACAACATTTATACCCTAAAGCCTGTGGGGCCTTTAGGACCACATAGCATATATCTGTTCTCCAAATTAATGGCCTTATATATCTGAAACATTCTGATGCTGCAGAGTTTACTGTGATCTGCCACAGAAATAGCAAGCACATGTGAGCCAAGAATGAAAGATGAAGCAAGCGTCACCTGAAATCCAGTGCTGAGCTGCGTATTTGCCATCTGTTTATAGGCAGTTTCTGGGCTGGAGGCTGACTTTGGTGCTGTCGCATAAGTGGTTATGCAGAGTAAATTCTGCAGTTCTTTATAGTACTATAAACCTAATGCTGTTCAGTGGAAAAACAATGGCTTCACCACAGAACAGTGTATCATGCCAAGTATTTGTAAAACAGCAGTATCAGAATGCTGCTTTCTTTTCATTTCCAGGACTTTTTCTATGTTTTATGCTTGGGCAGGCAAGGAGGGTAAAAGACTGTCATCCTGAAATCAGGGGGCATTTTGATAATAACAGGATTTCAATGACGACCTTCATGAGAGCATATCACAAAAAGCAGCTATTTCTTGGATCCATCCCAAATGCTCCCCAAATATCTGATCTCATACAAATATATCCCTATGGAATCCCAGCAGAATGTTCAGCAGAAAACAGCTTGCTCTCCTCCCTGGTTGTCTCCACCCCACGTTTCTGGTATTCCTGAGAAATTCCCTTCTGTCCTCTTTCAGTTTGATTGCCCTTTGTGCCTTCCACATAATGCTAGAAACTACTTTTGAGAACTCTAGGCTGCCATTGATATTTCTATTGTTATTTCAGCTATTGCTGTGATGTTCCTCCTCTCATGGATTGTGACGAAAATGTCTGACCCTTGAAGCCAGGCGGTTTTATAGGCAGTTTAAGTGTATCCACGTGAGATTATCTTACTGCAGTCTTAGAACTTTTGTCTTTTTAGATGTGATTTTGGAAAGAATAATGACTACTCATGCACGGTATTGTTCTTTCAATGTGAACAAACACCTTTTCCATTGCTTGATGCTTTCCAGTTAAAATTTAGGAATCTGTTGTGTTGTAATCCTGGACCATTAATAGGTATTGCCTTGGGTCAGGCTGTTGGGTATCTTTCAGTAAGTTCCAGCTTTTACCAAAGCTTTGCCCATTGAGACACCGAGGCTGCAGATCCCTTATTGCAGACTTCCTTCAGAAGCAGACATTCCAAGTGGGTTACTTGGGGAGAGACTATTTTGATGTGAAATTTAAATAAAACTTGGATAATGCACATTGGATTAAAAACAGCAGTGGAGGGGAGCCGGCAGCTGCAGCAGAGAGCAACAGACACCTCTTAGTCTCTTAATGTATGAAGAGAGGGAGGAAAAGTATTTACTGAGGCTGAATTTTTTACTCACTGTGGCACTGGTGAAAGCATAACCATTCTGACAAAGCTATAGATGAGTGATTTACAGCGTGGTACTTCCATGAAGAGACCTCAGAAGTGGAGTCCACCACAACACAAGTATTAGCCAAACCATCAACTGGCAGTAATGCTCGCCTGGGTGGAAACTTCTGTAGATAAAGTACCATGGCTGGCAAAGAATTGGGAACCAACTAAAATATTAGGTGAAACAAGAGCATCCTGGGCATAAAACTGATTGAAAGAGCCCCTGTTGTCAAACACAGACTGAGGACAAATGCCAAGCAGGCTCAGTTGAATAAGCTTTAAACCCTTTGTAGAAAGCTGAAGCACAAAAGTTTAGCCTAATCCAACCTATTTATATGAGTGGTTGCTGAATTTAATTACGAATTTAAAATGTTTCCAAATGTGTGGAGTGTTTCTGTTTGGGTAACTAGTCTGGCCTGGCTTCTCAGCAGTGTGCAAGAAGTTGTCTGAACTCGGCAAACATTGCTCATCCTGAGGTGTGTGTATGCGTGATCTTAACTGATTCTGGGGAGACTACTTTAAAGTGATTCATTAAGTGAAGGGTTCAGCTACTACCCTTGCTGTCTCTGGGTTAGGTTTTTGTTGGTTGTCTGACTGGTTGGTCTAATTTTTGCTCTTTTCTTTTTTGATGTTTGTTAGTTTTCTGACCTTCAGTGCTTATGTTAAGCTTTTCAGTAGGCTCTAAAGTCAACACTCAGGAACACTGATATCACAGTTTGCTGTGAAGTGTTAAAGGCCACACTGAGGGTGAGAGCTTGCATTCAGTGCTGCTGTACATTAAGGGGCTTGGCCATGTAGTTAGCCCATCACTGCACTCCCAGGAGCCTCCTGACCTACCCATTGATAGTGGCACACCTGGCAACAGAGTCAGAAGCCAGCCACCAGAGCTGGTTATATGGAGAGAGGGGCCTCACTCGAGCCTCTAGAGGAACTGCAAACAAGAAAAGGAGGAGCTTGTGGAGCTCAGCACGCTTGAGAAACCACTCTCTACAGCTTCACAGATACACCCAGAGACAGGATAGGCTTGTGATTATAAAGAACGAAGATGCCGTGAGGGAAGGGGCTTGAGACTGAAAGGCAGATGTTCAGAGTCATGGCAGTGTAAGAAATGGTAGAGCCAGAGTCCCCTAGGCCACATGAAGCTCTTTTCTGCAGTGCCCAGCACGAAAAAAGCATAGGTACAACAGAAGCCTGTTTCCCAAGAAAGGTAACCTTAAACATCCTAATTATTTACAACATGCAGAAAGTATCAGGATGATAGTTACTTACATTAAGGAGGGAATATAAATGTGCATGCAAGCAAAGCCGTCGCCAACAGTAGTGGGAGTTTTAACTTTGGCTGACTGCAGGATTTGGTATAATCTCTGCTAGCTGGTGATATTTTTCATGAAAGAGGAAAAATGACAATGTGAAAGGAGCTGGTAACTTTACAGACCTTTTTGCTGTCTCACCTTGATTTAACAAGTCAAAATACAGCAAAGACTGATTCATATAAACTACATGCAAGGTTCAACCCTGACATAATCCAGCTACTAGATTGATGCAGAATGATGTTTCATGAAACGCTTAAAATTTTACATGGTTGGCCCTGTAGGACAAACTGTGTTTAGATTTTTCTCAATCGTATCTGACATTAGAAGATCAGATTTTACATTTCATTTCTGTATCAAGGTGTGTTGCATTGCACTTTATGCTTGAACCTGGTCTAGTGGGAGGTGTCCCTGCCCACGGCAGGGGGATTGGAACTGAATGATCTTAAGGTCCTTTCCTACCCAAACCCATTCTGTGATTCTGTGAACCCACATCTTTTTCCTTTTCACCTTTTTGATCGGTTAGGGACTAAGCGTGTTTGCGGGTTTGCTGAGTCCCCCTGTGTCTGCTGGGAAGCCGCCGTGAAAATGAGGCTGTGAGCACACTACTCGTTTCTAACCAGAAAGTGGGGAAAGCTGAGCCGTTCCAGGTTTGGGGATGAAGGTGTACGTGTCTTCCGGCAGCCTCCAGCACTGGGCAGCCCCTAGAGAGCGATGCCGGGGGGCGGTGCCCACCGGGGCCGGCAGCCGGTGCCCGGGGCGGGCTTGGGGGGGGAAAGCGGCCCGGCCCTGCCCGGCGCTGGGGCCGCTTCCTTTCCGCGGCGGCTGCCCGGCTTTTAAAGGCGGTGCGCCCGCTCCCGGCCCTAGAGCGCCGCCGGGCTTCTGAGCTGCAGCCCGCCCGCCAGCCACTCCGACCCGACCCGACCCGACCCGACCCGACCCAGCCCGGATCGGCTGCCGCGGAGTCCCGGTACCCGCGGGACGGCAGCGGCTGGGCCCGGGGACCCCCCCATGGATGTCGGTCGGGGACAGCGTGGCGGGGCACTGCCCTAGGCTGCCCGGCGCCGGCTACAGCATGCCGGCAGCGCTGCGCCTCCTGTGCCTGTGGTGCCTGTGCGGTTTCTGCCGCGGGTACTTTGAGGGGCCGCTGTACCCCGAGATGTCCAATGGCACCCTGCACCACTACTTCGTGCCCGATGGGGACTACGAGGAGAACGACGACCCCGAGCGCTGTCAGTTGCTGTTCAGGGTGAGCGAGCAGCGGCGGTGCGGCACAGAGGCGGCGGCGGCGGGCGGCGGGCTCAGCCTGCGGGAGGAGCTGACGGTGCTGGGCCGGCAGGTGGAGGACGCGGGGCGGGTGCTGGAGGGCATCGGCAAGAGCATCTCCTACGACCTGGACGGTGAAGAGAGCTACAGCACCTACCTGCGCAGAGAATCCGCTCAGATCAGTGACGCCTACTCCAGCTCGGACCGGTCGCTGAGCGAGCTGGAGGGCAAGTTCCGTCAGGGCCAGGAGCAGGGGGCTCGGGAAGAGGCTCGCCTGGGCGACAGCTTCCTGGGGCTGCTGCTGCACGCCCGAGCCCTGCTCCGGGAGACCCGACACATCTCCAGCGGGCTGCGGGACAAGCACGACCTCCTCGCCCTCACCGTCCGCAGCCACGGCGCACGCCTCAGCCGCCTCAAGAACGACTATCTCCGCTCCTGAGCCGGACCCCGAGCCGGCCTCCAGCCTCCCGGACCGGGCTCTGCCTGGCAGGAGCACCGCCAAGCCCGGAAAAAAACTTATTTATTTTGTTTGACTCCCTAAACAAATCGCGCGTTTCTGTAAGCCAGGAGGGTAGAGGTATGTTTAAGTTAATATCCCGTATTTAAAAATATCGCCTTGTTTTATGCCGTTCATCTTTGGTTACAAAGCAAAGCGAGCTTTTTCTTCTCCAATTCTCCACCGTTGGTTTATGTATCGCCTATTCTACTGCAGCTCACCTGCTGCAAATGTGGGTAAGGCGAGGTGCTCGCCTGCCGCTCCCAGACTCACGTTAATGATGCTTAAATTGTTCTTGTACTCTCCTTCGGGGTGAAACCCCTGGCTGTCTATTAATTTTCTTAATCTGTTGTAATGGTATGTACCCTACGCACGTTAAACATTGTTCTCTTACGTAACTTAAAGCTGTGATTTCCATTTGTGTTCTGAAAGACGGAAACTGTTCTGACGGGATTTGTACTCTTCCAGGCTTGCTTATCTGTGACTTTAAGCTATCACAACCCCAAAAGCAAGCCAAAAAGGCTGATGTCAGATCCTAAGAATGCTGATGCATGTCTTTGTAGTAAGAAGGAGCCCTAGCAGTGATTGTAGTTTCAGATCCCAAATATGAGAACCAGGTTTCTTAGAGCATGTTTCTAAAGCAGACAAAAAGGTTTTGTCTGTACCAGCACAGTGATATTTCTTGTTGGTGTCTTTGTACTTTTGCTAGCTAAGCTACTAATAAAGTTATTTCTGTTCTTAGACAATAGCAAAAGTGCCTAGTGGGTAGGAGGGGGAAGACTTTGGGTTTTTAGACTCATTGCTATTTAATTGTCAATTTGGGCTAATATGGCTAGTAGGTTACAGATACTGCAGGCAGAATCACTGGGTGAAAAAAGTTCATATGTTGTTTTAATACATATTTGAAAACCATGCTAAAGGCCACATTTTTTTCTTTCATTGTTCTGTTTGAGACGCATGATTTAAACCATGCTGTTGTAATATGTCTTTTCACCAAAAAATTGTGTGTAGATCCTGCCAAATGAAATAACTTGGTTTTTAGTAAGAACGAATAAAAATGTGTAGACTCAAGAGGTAAGCAAGTTTCATTAAAAGCAGTGTTACAAAAGAACGTGTAGGGCAGATTTATTTGAGTTTGTAAGCCTTTTTCAGAAACTTAGCAACCTCATGGCACTGGAAGAAAAGCTGCATGATGGATGATTTAGGGCTGATCTTGTTAACCCTCTTCGCGTTCAGTGATACTTTGGTCTGCACACCATCCAGTTGGTAAGTTACCCCACAGTGTACTGGGTCAACATAAGTCATCTGAGACCAGAGTGCTGATGACACAGGGAAGTGTCTTGGTGAAGGTACATGCTTACAGAACTGCTGGACGATCCAGGCAGCTTGCTTTCACCAGAGGCAGGGAGGTATAGCTCCTAGCAG
The DNA here is from genome assembly GCA_039877255.1 of Loriculus beryllinus. Classification (NCBI taxonomy): domain Eukaryota; kingdom Metazoa; phylum Chordata; class Aves; order Psittaciformes; family Psittacidae; genus Loriculus; species Loriculus beryllinus. The sequence goes on along the minus strand of JBCJKH010048089.1, from coordinate 70,006 downwards.
GATACCTTAGGCATCAATTCGCACCTTAAGTCCCCAAGTGTCTGTAAAGATCTACCTGGAAAAAAGAAAATGAAACATTTTATTGACTGTCTTTGGTGTGACTACTCAATGTTATGTTCAAGTCTCTTGCCAAGTTAGAAGGTATAACAGGTTCTAGCTCTCAAAAAATAACATTACTTTGTGATTCTTGCTTTGTCTCTAGGGTTAGCTGTAACAATACGAGCGAAAGGGGCCAGCTGAGTCACCAAGTCCTGCCTGCCTGCTATCACAGCAGACCATAAAGGATTTCTGGGATGGACCAAGCTCTAGAAGTGCCTGCAGGTTTCACAGGCATCCAGTCTCAACTTTCTCTCTGAGTCTTGCCTGCTTAGAAGTAGGTGCCAAAGATGTCATGCCATTTGTGCCCAGATGCTTCTTAAAAAGAGTTTTAGACTCTGCTTGCTTTCAGAGACATTGGTTATAGCATGAATTGTAAACATCAGTAAAGAAACTAAAACATCAGGAGGTGCTAAGGTTTTTAGCCATGAGAGCAATAGTCAAATCCTAATGGAAAAGTAGCAGTAGTAGTGTGAAAACACTACTTTAAGCAGCTTGGCCAGTCTATTTGCAATGGCAAATTTCAGTCAAGCTCAAACTATCCCAACATACACAGCATACCAAAAGAGGAAATGTTTGCAGAGGGCTTACTTTCCAAAGCAGGAGATTACATGACCCATGGAGATATATAGTGCAATTCATTCTGCTCAATACCCCTGTATTTAAGTTGCTCATCTAACGAAACAAAATCATGGTTCTTTAAAATCCACACTAATGCTTCATACATTATTTTTCAAAATATTAATATTTTGATAAATATCTCTGATTTGGGTTTCAGCAAAATATAAACATGTTTATCTTTGGAATTGAAACAAAATCATAATTCTGCAATGTAATGGCTATAAGAGGCTTTAAATGTTCTTTCTTAAAAGAATATGCATACATCTGAGTATGGTCTATGTGTAAGTTCACCTGGTCAGTGAAAAAGGACCACTCTGTGTGAATTTGGAAGCCAATACAAAACTTTTTAGGGTATTTAAATCTACCAGAATTGGATTTGCATCATTTTGGCTGGCCAAAGCAAATGAATGCATTAAATGTATTGATGTTGAGTCAGAGCTGATAAGTTAAACGGCCTTTATAAATCTGCAAGAACTGGCTGTTTAGTGATATCCAGCAGTTTAAAATTTGAAATTCAAAATAGTTCTTTAAAAACTACATTGCAATCCTCTCCGCAATCTTGTCATTTTCTGCGTTTGCTTTTTTAGCTGATAAAACTTAATTAGAAAAGATGAAGAACCTCTAGTTTTATGCAGCCTATTTCAAACAGTAAAGGCTTTCTTATCATCCAAAACTCAGTGAGGTTTTTTTAACCAGAGAGTTTTAAAAGTTGAATGGGTGAAGGGTGAAGGATGAATGTAGCAGCTATTCTGACCCAATAGCTCCTCCTGTTGTATTTAAATATTGCATCAAAGTTAAAACTAAGATTCAGCTGCCATGGTCTTTTTTTCTTTTTTTGTGGTGTTCTGGAGATTTTCAAAACACACGTCTGAATTTATTAAAGAGTTGATGATACTGAAGAGGAGATGACAGTGTTTTATGGAAAAAAAAAAGAATAAGTAACGCAGCTGGTAGTCAGAGAAAGCTTACTTAAGTTTTCCTTGTGACTCAACATGCAATTTAATTCATCAAGAGTCAAAGCAAGGCATTAAGAGACACATATCCATTCATCTCCAGGTAGCTTACTTTTGAAGGCAGTGCTCTGCTGTGGATGTTCTCACATCTACTGATACAGACAGGGAGAAGAAGATTCCTCACGTATGAATACAGAGCAGATAAAAGCTTGGGAAAGGAAAGGCAGTGCTGGCCTTGTGAGAAGTCAATGTGTAGGAATTCATGATGGTGGTGGTAAACTGTGGCATTCTAAATTGCAGCAGTGTCTCAGGTTGACCTAACCAGAATTACACCGAGAAACAGAGAAGTCAAGGGAGTCTTTCAAAAACATGGTAAGCCTTCCAAAAACCCTGTGTGCCTCCAACTGGGTGTATGAATTATCTGAAGTCGTTGCTCTTTTAAGTTGTCATGTGCTCACATGCAGGTTGCCAAGAGTTATATCTCAGAAGCAAGAAATACACTTGCCTTATTCAATTGAAACAACCTGGTAAACTACAGAGAAAGAATCATCTTTCTCTGGTTATAGTTACTCTGGTTATAATCTTATCTAGAAAATGTGAATTTTGGGGGGAAATTTTATGGGGTGTGTCTGTTGCTGCTGGTGCAGCTGTTTATTTAGATGGGATTTGTGTTACTTTACCAGCTTCTTGCTCATGTATCACATTTGTAATTGGTAAAGAATTTTTCAGCTAACACTGAAGTGTTGTTGAGTCAAATGTATTTGATGGCCATTATTCCTGAAGTAAACCTGTACATTCAATATCTGGCTTTTTTTCTGTCTTTTAAAATGTATTTTTACTTACAGCCCACTGGGGAATTTATTTTGTGTTGCTTTAATTTTTTTGGCAAGCCATTAGCAAAAATTGAACAACTTGTGGGTCCGTATTTCATTCCTGAAGTATGTGAAACTGGCAAAAATACCCCAAAAATACCCCAATAAAAAGCTTTTTTTATAAAGCTTTTATTAGAATATATACATATAAAAAGACCATAGCTGTGCTTATTTTATTTTCTTCATAAAGTTGTCATCCTGCCTACAGGATCAGTTTACAACTGGAAAAGGCAGAATTTAATGACTAATTCTGTAACAAGAAAAACATATGGTCTCCATAATCATTACCTTCTTAATGATGTGGCTTGGACAGAGTCACTCATGGCTTGTAGTTGTTCATCCTTGAAACCTGCTTTACCTTGGGGAGGTATTTCTGATGGTCTCCAACATGCCATTAACATTCTTTCATAAGAAAACACAGTGCCAGGTGTATCATATTTTCTCAGATGACAACCTTCCTCAGGCTGTACGTATAACTCTGTCAAGTACTTGAAACTGCCTATGTAGTAGTAAGTGTTTGTGTCTGAACTTTCTTTGTGAGGTGGAAAGAAAGCCCTTGGAGAAGGCTGGTCTAGGGAGAGATTCATTATCCAGTGCTAGGTATTGGAATGTGCAGGATGACCAATAAAGCAATGTACTTGCACTGTATTTTCCATACTTTCTCCACACTGCAAACGTTTCAACTGCAACAAGAGTTGCGAACATAAATTAGGTTTAGTGCAAATAATAGAGACTTTACTATAGACAGGCTGTCCAAACTGCAAGATGTTTTTTATTCTATTTATTACCTCTTCTCAAAAATAGTGTGACCAAGATTTTCAGCTTAGTGCTAGGTCCAAGACAATTAATTCGGTAGGTCTTAGGTTCTCAGCTTTTTCACTTAAATTTATCTAAGATCTTCTTATGCCATTACCTGGGTAATGATAAAGAATTATTTCCCATACACTTTCTGTGTTGACAGCTCTTTGATTAATCAAAAGCAGTCAACTTCTCTTAATAGCTGTCTTTGTCCTTTTTAATGGATATGAATTTGTATCTAATTCCATGTGGTTTAACTGAGATTTGCTTGAAAATTCCGAGTAATATGAGTGCCTATGTCAAATGTCTTGCAAATTATTTTTAAGTTTTGATGCTTTCTTACAAAGTAATATACTTACTAACTCTAGATTCTAACAGAGACACAATAAAACACAAGCTAGCTCATAAACGCGTCAGCATGAGTCAGGATGCTGTTAGGTTTCTCATTTTCACTAGTATCTTGCATATCCTCTAATTTCAGAAGAGTAACCCTAGAAAAAACAGAGTGAATGAACAAGTGGTAAAGCACGCTCAGGTATTTTTCCTAGTACTAGTGCAGGGGAATAAATCTGACCATGTACACCAAGAATGAACTGAAGTTCACCCTGTGCCCCTTTACCTTAGAAACTAATTTGGAGCATTTCTATTCCTGCAGCAATTAGGGTTTTCAGAAAGTCAGGCATCCCCTTGTGCTACATATATGTTGATTTATAGCACCTATCCTAATCCTTTTCCATTGTTCCTGGTTCCAAAACCGTATGCAGGCTGCATGGTATTTGTTTATTGAATTTAATATTAATTCTTCTACACTTCTAAGTTACACTTCAGTCTGTCCTGCCACAGAGACATCTTGAGACTACTCCAAGTAGCTGCTTATGCCTCCTCAGCAGGCATGCAGAGCTGACACTCAAAGGGCCAGGAAAACATCATTGTCATTGGTATATCTGACTGCATTGAGAATATTCTCTAGTTCATAGCCTTTTATTGTAATGTCAGGGTAACAAATCTATTGGATGAACATAAGAGTGTGCATCCTAAGGATGTTCTGCTTCTTATGCTCTTCACATTTTAGCCTGTGACTTTAAATTTCACAACGCCTTTTACCTACCAATTGCTGCCAACCTTGAGTTTTATTACTGTGTATACCAGTATTCACATGGAAACCCACTGCATAACCCCCACAGCTTAATACTTCCCCATATGAACGAAAGCATCAGAGTAAAGCCCAAAGGATATCAACAAAATCTTGTGCTACAGGACTCAGCAAAATGATGATGTGGCAGCAAAAAGGCATGTAAATATACTGTAAAATCAATAAGGTCCAGATTTTCATTATATAGCACTTCTGATGTACCTCTCTTAAAATTCTTTCTTTTATAGATAGCTGCAAATACAAGCACAACACTAATGGTTCATGTTTAGCTGAGTTACGTCATCTTGAAGGCAGTTTGTTTTTATTTCCACTTGGACAGGATACTTTTCCACTTGTGTATTATGTAATGCTCCTTATGAAAATAGAGACTCGGTCTTGCAGACACCTTGGAGTTTGCAAATGAGATTTTACCAAACTGTTACCAAATTTTTTTTCAGATTTTACTGAAACTGTTACCAAATGAGATTTGTGACCATTTCAGTTTTCACACCCTCCTTATTCTTGTTATAATACTTCAAAATATTCCCCTTTCGGCTTGGAAAAATCTCCATTGTTGGTATATAGAGTCATGGAATGGTTTCAGTTCGAAAGGACCTTAAAGATCATTTCCATCCCCTGCCACGGGCAGGGACGCCTTCCACTAGAGCAGGTTGCTCCATGCCCCATCCAACCTGGCCTTGGACACTGCCAGGGATGGGGCAGCCACAGCTTCTCTGGGCAACCTGTGCCAGCGCCTCAGCACCCTCACAGGGAAGAACTTCTTCCTAATGTCTAATCTAAATCTAAATCAGTTTAAAGCCATTCACCCTTGTCCTACCCTTACTGCCCTTGTAAAAAGCCCTTCTCCAGATGTCTTACAGGCCCCTTTATTTACTGGAAGCTAAACTGTGAACAGTGTAATTTAGCAGAAAACATTCTCCCGCCATGTCGATTTCCCTTGTGAAGGAAGTTGTCTGAACGTGTCCCATTGTATGTGCACACACATACACCTCAGTGCACTTTCATGCGGCTGTACTGCATGTAAGCGGGTACGGCGGGTGGGGGGGGGGGGTTGCAGTGTCGGTGCTGGCCGCGCGGGGGCGCCGTGGTCCCGCTCTAGGGCCGTGAGCGCGCTGGAGACCGGCGCAGTGGAGGGAGGGAGTTCGGGTCGGCGGGGCCCGGGGCAGGGGGGGTCCGGTCGTGCCGCCTGCTCTCGGGGCCGGGAAGCGAGCGGCTCCGCATGCGGGGAGGTTCCCTGCTCTGTACGGTAGAGTTGTTTTTGCAGGAGCTAGCGGGGAGGGTTTCCTGCCACCTTCCCTTCCTCCGCGCTTTGTCCGCTGCTCTGTCTCCTGTCCCTGCTCCTTGCTCCGTTACGAGATTCACTTTTCCTAGTGTGCCAGGAACAGGGTATAAAAAAACCCAGGCAGTATGTTGTGCCGCAGCGTGGGGATATCGTTCTTTCCTGGTGGGTTACGGAATTCTGGTCTAGTGGTACACTAATGCAGCTAACGTTTGCCTTACGGATTCAATAAATCCTTTCAAAAGAAAAAAGAAAGTACGTCTTTTTAGATGGGAGACACTAAAACGTTTTCCAAGGGAACGTTTTGCTCATGAAGGTGTGGATTAAAGAGATTGTAATAGTTCTGTGAAGTAATTATTTGGCGTTAAAATACCTTTAATTTAGAACCAAAACTTTGTACAGCCGGCTGTACTGGAAGAATTGGTCTGTAGGCGCTGCGTAGTGAATTTTCTTTTAGGTAGGGAATAATTTACTACTTCTAATAATAGCGACTTTGTGTATTGAGGGAAATCTGCAGACATGCTATAATTTTGAAAAATGCAGTAGTTCAAATTAAATGCAGACATGAAGCTAATTCAGACAACAATATAATTACATGTCAAATCAGCCTAGAGGTGCTGAGTTCTTATTACTCTAATTTATAGCCCTTGGTCAAAGAAATCCCTGCATCTGTATTTATACAGTCCACATCTGAATACATCTTTAAGTATGCAAGCCAGAGTATTTCAGATAAGTTTTTACATTATTGCATCAGATACGGTGTCTCCACTAGTCCCATAGCCGAATGGAGTAAAGGGAGGATGGGCTGGTCATAACTTGAGGGAACTTGGTACTTAAAAGCACCACGAGAGAGAGTTACTTAGTGAAAAAATCATGGCTGATGTGGATTAACTAGTGCAGGTTCCAGACTTCATTTACTTTAGGCACTGTCTCTTAGTCCCACCCTATTATATTCAGCTGTAATTACTACAAGGAACTCAGAGCACCATATTTGTTCACTTCTCCCATCTGTGGGCACTGAAACCCAAACCACCACAGGAAGGAATAAAATTTGATTATGCAGACTGCTTCACTTTGGTGTGGAGGATAGTGCCACAGGGTAGGTCTTATAGAAACCCTAGAGGGATGAGAATCCGGTGTCAGGCGTTTGGGATGATTGTATTTCTTCTGGAGACATCACTCCCATAAAGAAACTCATCCCAGGAGAGCAGAATGGGGCAAAATGGGTCACTGAACTGCACCTGTTGGGTTGCAGACACCAAGGTAATAGGTGAAGTCTGGAAGGGTCCTGGCACTTACAGTGTGCATGTCGCCATGGACCACAAAAACCTCCCCACTACACTGTAATAAGCTCAAGAGCTATAATAAAAGACCACAAGCCACAGCTGTAACGTGCCACAGTGTTCTTTCACACCCCTCACAGCCTCAGCTGACCTCTCAGCACTTTCCTGGCTACAGGAAAAATGTCAGCTCCAGTGCTCTGCCACCCAGGAGATACAGGGACAAAAAACTCAGGAGCTAAGTGCCACCATTTTGTGTAGCCCTCCTTCCCACCAGACCAGTGTCTTCTCAGAGACTTTTTTAGTCCTCTTAGACTGAAAGTCTATCACTCTTTCCTCATGACATGACATGGACAGCATGACACATGCTGAGCAAAGATACCAGTAAGAAGAGCTCTAAACCCACTTACTAGCGCTCCATCTACAATATGGCTGTATCATATTGAGTAGATCAGTCTCATTCTCAAGAAAAGTAACACATTTTTTTTTCAGGAACACAGGCTGTAGTATGTATTCACACTGCTTGCCAAGACAGCAAGCCTCCAAACCCCCAACTGCCCAGTGATGCAAAGGACATTCTCCTTTCATTCACAAGCCACAAGTGGCCGAATCATCTGGTATGCTTTTTTTTTGATTTTTAAGCAGCATGACTTTCTTAGCCACAGTTGTTGTTTTCCTAGTTACAGTGGTCCAACTTGATAATCATGAGATTTCCAGGTGACCGCAGTGGTGAGAGTCAACAACTTCAAGAACTACATAGGTGCTACATGGCTCAGTGCATTTGCTTTTGAAGATGTACCAACTGCTGAAGTGAATATGGGTAAAAGTTTTAAAGGAGCTAAGGTCCAAAGATATTCAAGGAGCCCAACGCAGTTATCCCACTGTTGAGATTCGTGAGGACAACCTACCTGGCTTCCACATACCAGCCCAGATGAGTACAGGTCTTAAGGCACATGCATAGCCACAGTCCCATGTGGTGATCTTAGATAACCTAAGATACCTCAAATGATACCAGAACTTACAGTTACCCACTTAACATGCCTTCTCCTCTTGAAAATGAAAATACTTTCCCAGATGTAGAGTCCAGACATCTTTGTATGAGATTTAGTATCCTTGACCTGTGTTCTCCTCTTAAAATAGAATCTGGACTACTAGATTACATTCACTTAAAAATGTTCTTATTTATGTTGTGTGTATTAGCCTGTCCTTCCAAGAAGAGGACCATACTGAGGCAGGCACATTAGGGGGAATGAGAACATTGTGTCTAAATAGAGGAATAGATCAGGCCTGCACAATAGCCATGAAGCAGGTGAAGAGGAACAGGAGGAGGCTGAGCAGATCAGCTGCTGTAGCATATAAAGAACAAGTCGTATCCCATTAGGTGTATGGGAAGTAAGAAGGCATCACTGCTTCTATAGGCTGCCTCAGAAGCCACACTGTCAGATTTATGAGCTCATAAGCAAAGCTTATAGAAAGCCTCTGGCTTAACTGACTTGTGATGGCCTCTTTGCAGTAGAAATGGGTTGGATCTGCCTTTCCTATGCCATAGAAAAGACATTGCCAGTGCCTGAAAATACAAGACTTCCTTCAGTCAAAGAAACAGCCAGAGGAGGATTTCTATAATGAGTTCTGTTTGCTGTTTGTGGAGACATTTACTGCTGTGTCTTTAAACCAGAGCCTGTGGGGATTATTTCCTTTGCACTTGTCTGTTGGGACTAAGGGAGTTTGTTAGCAGCCTTGTTTTAATCAGGACTAATGTTGTGCTAACAACAGCAATTTTACAATTACTTAACAGTTTTCATCTTATAAGAACCCACAGCTTATAAACTCTGAACACAGCTTCTGGAGGCAGGATAGTAATGGCTGTTTAGCAGAGCGGGAAACCACTCCGCATTGCTTAGGATGGAAGTGACCATGCTGCTATTTAGGAAAGCGGTGTTTTCTCACCAGGCTTGCTTTGAGATTTTTAATGGTGGCTTCCCAATGGGATTTGATTTTTGTACCTCTCCTAAAAGTTGCGAAAACGTAGATGATTGTCCAAATCTACTTTATAATCCTTTTTTAAGACTGAAGGAACCAGATGCCGGTACAAGTACTGGCAGTAGTAGTGACTGGTACCAAAACCACTTGCCCTGTTATGAGAGTGTAAGGATATTGGCAGAAATCTATAATAACTTGTTTTCCTTTTAGGCACCAATAATCCAAGTCCTCCCATTATCCTGGATTGAGGTAATAAATATAGTCCTTTTCAGAGACTTAGTTCAGCTGGTGCAGGCTTTTGAGCAAACCAGAAATAAAAATGTGATGCTGCCTTATGTCAGAGCTGCATGTTTAGTCTGCCTCTCTAGAAATAATCAAGAAAAGTTACACATGATAAGAGACAGACGCTAGTGCCTCAGCAGCCATTTGAACTCTTTCTAGTACAATAGTAAAAAGGAGAAAACACCCAAAGAAACTTGTTTCTTTGGTACTCAAATTTGTGCTCAGAGTGCTCTGAAGGGAGGGGGAAATGAGAAAAGACATTTTCCTTGGCTTTACTTAAACTGATTGCATTAATGAAACCTGCCAGTTCAGAAGATACTTGCATGACAGTAATGTTTGAATGCACGTGTAAGAATGCCTTTTTCCCTAGGTGACCGTGGCTTGAAGGTGGGCTGTACTAATGGTTGAGCATCCTGGAGGGGATTTACAAGTGCTGACTCTAACACTTGAGCCAGGCCAGCAGTTCCTGCCCTGGTACTAGATGCCAGGGCCAGGGAACCCATGCATCTTCCACCATTTCTTTGCTGGTATAGGTGCAACTATGTACTCCCCTGGAGCCCCCTCCTTGCATTCCCTTAAGTTTCCTGATGTGCCAGGAAGGTAAAGGAAGATGAGGAGTTAACAGGATGCACTTCTGGCCCCACTTTGCACGGTTCACTTGTCCCCTCCACTCTAAGCACGGTTTGTTTGTGCTCCTGCCTGGGGTGACACCTGTGCTGACAGGTAGATGGGAGTGTCTGTGTGTCCCACAGGTAACCCAGGCCAGCCTGATGGATGGATGGATCAGCCGGTTGGCAGTAGCTAACATGCGGGGAGACAGCAGCCCCTTATGGATCCACTCACCGAAGCCATCACACCAGAGCCAAGGTGCTATTGCTTAAATTTGCTGGAGGCCCAATCCTGCTGTCTGTTGTACTTGCTGAAACATACAGAGGTCACCAAGGTTGGTCTCTGGTGCAAATGAAGGGAGAATTTACTGTCAAGGATGCTTTTCAAAACAAGGTGTTGAAAAATGGCTGTCTCTTTCTGTTTCATGTCTCTAGTGTGTTGTATACTATTTCAGCTGGCCAAAGCATTGATCCTCCTCTCTCTAGGTAGTGCAAATAACAGATCAGGTTTCTAGATTTCATACAGATCAGGGACACCAAAGGTGTCCTTTCAAAAAGGGTGACATGACATTTCACTTTGGACATCTCCATATGTTTCTGAAGAGTTTTTCTCACCTATTGAGAAGATACCTGGCAGTTTGCCAGGTAGAAAGCAGCTTGTGGAGAAGAGGATTAGGATCACCAAGGCTTTTGGGCTGCTTCTGAAAAAGGCTCAAGGAAGTTTTTATGCCAAAGTGATTCAGAGCTTGGCCATAGGAAGCTTAGGGAGCTTGGGTGATCAAGATACTGTCAAAGGGATCTCAGGTTTTCAAGCTCTCGAGTCCTTGTCAGACTGCCAAGTGGGTTGCCAAAGGCCAACCCAGTGGACAAGCCACCAAGATACTAGACAGAAACCTAACACAGAGGCAGAGTTGTTTCAAAGCCTATTCCTTTCCACTAGGGCTTCATTGAAATCAGCAAGTTTCTGGGAAATGTGATGACTTTGATGATCTGGTATTTTCCATTCGTTTGGAAAATTCAGCCCTATAAAATATTTTTAAACAGATTTCTAAGTAGGGGTCATGGGGGACTTGCATGAAAAAAACTTGAATGCAAACGTTTTAATATTGTCCATTAGTCTGCCATTTAAAATTAATCACAGAGAGAAATTGTCCATGCAAATTTTATCCACACTTTTTTTTGTTGTTTTTTCTTTTTTTTTTTTCCCCTTTCCAAGAATGTGGTAAGTTTATTCTTGTTAAATCCCTCTGGGAATGAGCTGAGCATTTAGAGCTGTCTGTAGTAACACTGGCTTTGCACACTGAAGTATACAGCCAGCTTTATGAGTAGCTTGAAATGAAATATGAAGAATGAGTATGCTGTCTGACAGTGCATCACTGGAGTCCACTTCACTTAGTATACTTTATAAGCTGACCACTATGCCATTTAGATTGGATACAAACAAGGTCATATGGCTCAAAGGTTAGAGGAGATGCAGCCCCCAACAATATAAGGAAGCATCCTCTCATGACAGAGGGCACCACCACGTGCTAAGGAAAGCCTGCAACCCCTAAGCCATCCCACCAGATCTGCCCTGTGTCCTGTCTAGCACAGTCCCTACCAGCAGTATACAATGGCAGTTCAGAACTACTTGTAGGCATGTTTTATCTTTCTGTTTGGTGCTTGGCTGGTGTCTTACTGCTACAGCAGTGCTGGTAAATTGGTAACAATCCTGGGCTCCATACTTGCAGGGGAGTGTGCAGCCTGTACGGCAGGACTGGTTACAGGAGCCAAATTGTAGGGATGCAAAAAGGTTCTAGGCAACCCAAAGCTAAATTTCATCAGGTGATATTTTCTGTACTACAATGTATTGCAAGAAGTCAGGACCTTCTCTAGCCTCTGAAAACTGGGGCCTGTGGAGACCAGCAGTCTCTCTTTCCAGCTGTCTTCTGCCTGCAGATGAAGAAGCCCACTGTACACTCTTTAAAACTGAGTAACTAATCACTTTCCTGCCTGCTCCAAGAACTTTTATGTTGGTCAAAAGGAGAAACTACTTACTATTTCTACATATCTGAGTGCCACCTCCTCTTGCTAACGACTTCTTAGGCGCTCTTTGATACCTAAAATCAATAATACTTCACAAGCAGGTATGACGTGGTCAGAAACACTTTATAGACTGTCATACAGAAGTGTACAGGCAAGAAAACAGCACTTAGTGCACACATACTGTAGTGAGATACTAAAAGGATCAGGATGCTTTGTCCAAAAAATCATGAGCAAATAGACCCTTACTCCAACCTTAACCAGAAACTCTAAGAAGTTACTTCAAATTGCTCATGTACTTTTGAAAATATTACCCAAGATGTCTGTGTGTCCAGGAAGTTAATTTATATCCTCTGAAACAGTGAGCTGCTTTCAGTTAGCAAACATAGAGGTTCCATCAACCTTAAGCCTGTACTTAGAGGGATTCACAGAGACTTCCATCTCCATATTCCATCTTCCACTGTGTCACATTTAAACTTAAGAGTTTTATCCATCATAGCTTTAGTTTGATTTAAGACCACTGAGGGAAAAAATCCAGCAACATAAAGTACACTGTGGCTGGGGATGTGATCCTTTGTCTCAGAGACAAAGCATTTTTTTCTTTATAATCCAGTCTTCATATGACTTTATGATGTTCCACAACTGTAAAATGGAGATAAGAGTTCCTCAATTTTGGTAAGTGCACTGGCATCTACAGATAAAAAACACTGCTGATGCAAATTAGAGCCACTAAAGTAGATAGAGAGTCCTCCTTCAGTTAATGTTTTGAAGGTCCGGACATCATGCTTCAATCAAAGACGGAGGTCAGGGTCCTTCTTTACAGAGCATTGCCTTGTTCATGCTTAAATGTAGCGGGGGCTGGATCACCCACTGGCATGCCCTCCCGCCATCCACATCCATACAGAAAACGAAGTCAGTTCCTCTGGATTTAAACTAAATCCTCCTAGTTTAGCAATGCACATTTCTACTTAAGCAATAAACATCTGTCATCTGCCATTCATTAATATTAATTATAAATGGTCACTAGCTCATGGGATCCAAATACACCAGCTGAGATCCTTCCAGTTTTGACCTTGTTAGGGTTTGTATAAAAAGTGTTCAGAAGGGTCCTTCGAAGCTCGAAGCCAACAAGAAGCACAATTTGCAGAGTACAGCATTTAGGTTTTGCACTTAGAACAAGGACAGTCAGAAGGGGTAGTGGGGAGTAGGGGGGAGAGAGAGGGAAGGAGGGAATACAGAGCCTGAAACAGCCTTCCTTTAAAAGCTTAAGAGTTTTAGACCTTTCTGCAGGCTAATGACAGGGAGAGGCATTGTCCATAATGAAACTGGCCCATCCATTAAACATTACTGTAAATGAAAGGTTGTGTGAATTAAAGGTTGTTCATCTCATGTGTCAAGAATGTAACTGTGTTTCATGTCTAAAGCCTGTTTTCATTTTAAACAGAGTTCTTCAGATGACAAATGAGAGAGAGAATTTCAGAAAGCAAATAGCAGAAGTAAATACATGCTTAAGAACAAAGCAGAGACATAACTGTAGCTGTAAATCTTTATCCTGGGGCTACTGTTTGTCATAGATGTTGGGGAGGATGAGATTAGAAATGGGAAAATTCATTACTGGGTCACTTTGCTTGTAAACCAAAAACCAGTAGAAAGATCCCCACAGTTATCATTAGATTATAGTCTTATCATCACCTGTGTATGTTTCACTCATGGACTGCTGGTTGTTTGCTACCATTTTGGATTTTAAGAAATTAAAATAGAAAATTTAGGAAATGCTTGTTCTGAATTTTTCACAGCCACTGCATCTTTGCATGATAATTTTTTTCCCCTCTTATTTCTTGCCACTGCAAAATTGTTTCAGAAAAAATTACTGAAAAATAATATATGTTTGCATCGGTCCTTAAAATTAGCTCGCTTTTTCAGGTCTAAGTTTACAGCAATATGCCCCTCATGGACCATATCTTCACCTGCTCTTAAAATATACATAGCTTCACTGGCAGAGATGTGCAAGCTCTACTCAGTTAGTGTAATAATTTCACTGAATTTTTCTGTTGGAAAACCCAGCTCTATAGTCTTCCTAGAACAATGATTCAAAGCTGATGATTACAAAGAGGAACATGAACAGATATTTCAGCTATGTAAATGACTAAACTGGACAAAATGAAAGGAAAATTGGTTTTGGTTCTTTGACTCAGTCCCAAATAAAAGTCTGAGCACAGTAAAGACAGCAGGAGGCCTTATATTTGTGTCAGTGGACAGAGATACTTGGGTTTGTTCTATGTAAATGTGCAGTATGTGGTCTGTCTGTAGAAATCCGACAGAAAGCAACAGGCAAAAGAAAATGTTGTGGAAATTTTGTAGCAATTTTAGAAATGCTTATCAAAGCATTATAAAGTCCCTTACTAGAAGCTGAACTGCTATACTTAGGCTTTCTCCAATGGATGTTTCTCTAATCTCCTTAAAAATCTTGAATTATAGAGATTCCCACAACCTTTCTCCTGATCTTTACGATCTCTGATAATAACACTGGTTGTTATCATATCATTTGGAATGCTATGATGCTCCTTGGACCTTCATAAAGGAAAGTTATGGCAGTGAGTATTTTCTTTCCCGAATTTATGAGGTTGGAAGAGAGCTGGGAAGTGGCAGCCTAAGCAGACCAAAGCCTGCATCAGGTGTCAGAGCTGGCAGGAAGAGTGAGCTGAGAAGAGATGATGAGGTTGGAGATGCAGAGGCCTGGGTGGGGAAAAGCAAACAGAGCTGCCTGGGTGGGGAGGAAGAGGCAAATATCCAGAAAGATGAAGAGAAACAGCAGCTGAAAAGTGCTCCTTTGTTTTCATTTTGTTACAAAGGCATGCTGAAAATCCCTTCATTACAGCTAGATCGAAAGTACTCTGAAGTCAATGGGATTTCAGCAGATCATGGATCAGACCCTTTAAAAGAAGGGAAGCTGTAACACAATAGTGAATGAGTGCCATTGCTGTCCGTGACTGGCAATGTTATAACAGTATTGCTATACATGGAAGTGTTCCACAGCCCGGGATTTATCTGACTAAACAGTGCTCTGTGTGTCACCAGTAGACTTGAAACACCCACTGCCTGATTTACTCTGTAGCTCACATACCCCAAATGGTTTGCATTCTTGGACTAAATTTGTTAGATATGCTAGCAAACTTCTCTCTTGCGTTTGTTCTTCTTTCCAGGACACATAGACCAAAATAGTGAGGGATTTAGATCTCCAGGTGGTGCAGGCCAGGTGAGCACTGCAGTCAACAGCCACTTCCCTTCACATTTACTTCATGGTAGTATTGCCCAAAGGTGAGAAAAAGGTTTGCTGTGGTCTTCTGCAGAGTCAAGAGAAAGAAGTTGTCAAGATACCTTGCTGTGGCACGCAGCCTGGAAGAGGCGTATTTCCTCTTCCAGCTGAGATGTCCTCCCCTCAGAAAGAGCTCCTTACAACACTAGAATTTAGGACAAGTGATGCACAGATAACCCTTCGCATCACGAGGACTTCGGAAGCAATGACTGTGAGAAGTGATAGAGCAGTGTGGAGGGAAAGAAGGGTCTGTAAAGATATGCAGGCAAAGCGAGGAAGTGGAATAAGAGAGAATGACACTGCTCTTTCACACATGGTCTCTGCTTAGCTCCGAGAGAGTAGCTAAATACCCTATTTGCCTCTCCCTGAAACTCAACAATGTGAAGTTGCTGAAGGTGAAGGTGCCATGGATAAGTAAAGTATAGCTGTAACAGGGAAGAAGGCCAGAGAACAGGCAGACCCCTGTGTGTCTGCACAGCATAATTGGTAGTTTGATTTAGGACTCTGTTTGACCTGCAACAGCCATCCCTCTTCCTCAGTCAAATCTGCTGTGAAGGGAATAGCCCCATCAAGTCTGGATGCAAGCCAGAAGGTGGGCCTTGCCTTGTATCCAAGGAGCAGACCTTTGCCTGCTTTTCTTTAGCAGTATAGACATAGCTGCGGATTTCACCTTCTAAAGCTGAAGCTGCACCTCTCAATCCCAAACATTTTTATCCAAGAGGGAAGATCTGAGGCAGGTGCTGGAAATCTGGTGCTGAATGAACACCTGATAGGTACTTTGGAAGGGAGAAGAAGCGGTTTTCCTGAGAGGTTTGTATTCCCTCCTGTTTTTCCTACAGAGCTCAGGCATCTAAAAGCTGGCTAATTCTAGAGCACAAAGAGGCACCGGAAGGGAGGATCAGAAAGAAAAAGAAGAGTTGATTTCTATCCCTTATTTGGTTTAGTGTTCTGAGGAGAACAGCACTCACATCGTTCACATTTTAATAGAAGAATGCATCAGCTTTTTTCTGATTCACTTCCCTTGCGGGAGCAATTGACCACACACTTCTTTCTCAGCTTTGACACCATTCCTGTTAATGTGAGGATGATGCTGTTTACCAGCAGTGTGTCCAGCACATGTTTTGATAGCATATTCCAGGGGGCCTCAGGGCAGCTGTGCAACCTCCCCTCTGATCCTTGGCCCCCCAGGACAGGGAGGAGATGGAAGCTGGCAAGAGAGAAACTGGCAGCAGGAGAGGAGAATGCCTCCTGAGGAGCACAGAGACAGTGTCAGCCCAGACCCCTGAGATGCTAAAACTAAATCAGATACTTGAGGGCCGTACAGATCAGTGTACAGCCACATAGCCATTTTCAGCCTGGCTGTTCGCTGAGATGTGTGTTATTCAGAGAACACCACCTTGGTGCCATACACATGTAGACACTGTTTGCATACCTATAGTACCTATAGTACCAGAGGCACACAGTGTGCTTGCACGATTGATACATGTCTGTCAGAACTGGGAGATATGATAGGAATTTCATGTTCACACTAACACAAACATACTGTAGCAAACTGCAGTATTACTAGTAATTAGCTCAGATTTTAGGATCTCTGTTTGAAGGTAATAACCTAGGAAGACTTTCAAAACTGCCTGTGATTACATTTTGCAAATGCTGTGATTAAAATTTAAGAATGGCTTTTTCCAGCCTTTTCAGCTCTTGAATTGTAGAGCCACTGCATCCTCTACTATTAGCTAGTTTGGATTCACGAATCACTCTGATTCTATCAATCCTATTTTTCTCCTCTTAACCCTTCTCACACAGATCTTTTCTCTAGATTGTGCTCCTGTCTGCCTTGCATGAAGAACAGCCCTGTGCTGTCTCTGCTTTGCCTTGTTCAAGGCATCCCCAGGACTCCATTTCACTTTATGTTGCATCTAGTGGATTCCCAGTCTCAAGAGCCCTACTCTTGGAGGCTGGAAATGTGTTAAAGTTTAAGAGTCAAAACCCCTGCAAGGAAAGGAAATGAGAGGTCCTCTTGGCAGCCACAAACACAAAATAAACAACCAAACTCTTCACAAGACAGATTCCTCAATTATAGTAACTCAGACTTGCAGAGGCCGGAGTTATGACCCATTGGCGTATGCAGTATGTAAACACAGGGATGCAGTAATTAGCTCTGTGTTCATTTTGAGGCTTCAGAAGTCCTGTGACCTGCCATGGAGTAAGGTCGTTAACCATAACCACACTGGTGACCTTCACACAGGACACCCCATATCTCACAGTTATACGAGCGAACTGTGCACTGTGCTGTCTCCCTGGCTCATGTGCTCCAGCCCTCTTGTTTGAAATGACACTGAGCTATACATGAGGAAGAGGATGTGACTTTTGGGATGAGCTGTGATTGGAATATCTTACTTTCTCATGTAGCAATGTGTAGGACTTAAATGTGATTAAGTAAAAATACACAGTACCAAAAATATCCAGAATTTCCCTTTTCTTTTTTTTTTTTTTTTTTTAATCAGAGAGAAATGTTTATAATAGTACACTGAGGAAATACTGGGCTGGTGTGTGCCTCTGTTGCCTTGGGAAGAGAATGTGTCTTTGGTGTGTGGAATGTGCAGGAACAGACTATTCAAAGCTTGTTCTGTAAAGGGTAATTGACCTTTGAATAAGCAGGTATACAGCCGTTACTAGATGCCTATCAACAAACATGGCAAAATGTTGCTCTAACCATGATTTTTCCAGCACTAAATAAAATTAGTATTGGGAATGGGTATGTCTCACTTCTACTTTTTGTTTTACTGTGGCTGACTGATGGATCCTCTGAAACATGCTCATCTTCCTTACGAAGTCAGCCTGGGGGAACCTTGGTTTAGATTTTGAAGTGCTGCAAAGTCATTACTGTATAGATGGAGAGAATGTGCCCTTTAATTTAGAAGTTAGCAGGTAAAAGTCCAGATAACTCATACTAGGCTGTTCTTAACAGCCATTGGAACGAAACAGGTACTTTCAGGAGGCAAATTATTTTGTCTTTCTTAGAATCCATTTTGCAGTGCCACGGATGCTGCTCCTAGGTGCAGTATTAACCCCACCATTAACATTACCCTTGCTTTGACAAAAACAACCAATTTGTAGATGTCCAGCTTAAGTAGTGAATCCCATCATGCTCTTGCCAATCCTCTAGAGGCTTAGAGAAGTCCCGGCTTGTAATTCCTCATCTCGATTCTCAGATAGCAAAGCCCTCTCGGTGAAAATTGCACCCATGTCAAATTCAGATTGTCCAGTGTGACAGCAGAGCTCAACAAAATGCACAAGCAACTGTTCCAGATGCCTGGCAGTACAGAATTTCTGGGAAAAATGGGTATTACCACATGAATAAATGCGGCACATACATATGCAACTTTTAAATGGCTACATAGGAATTTCTATGGGTTGTGAAGATCGTGAAACACTGATTTTATGTGCCACAATTCAAAACCTGTACAAAGTGGTGAAACTCACGCTGATTTCAAATGGCTTCCTTCCCTACTGTACTTCCATGTACCTTTTAAAATGTAATGCAACTTACACAATCTTTTCTTTAGTAGGGGCTCTTTTTCTTTCTCTCTGTTGCCTGGGACAAGCTTAACTGATTGTTAATAGAATTAGTGCACCACAACCAGAGATCAACTGCAGAAACTTTTCTGTGTGAGAAATACTAAAAGGGCAACTTAGTTTAGACTCCACAGCCCTTTGTGCTCTGTTGTTACATGGATCCATACATCATCAGAGTGTGTACGTTAGGGTGGGTAACTCAGTGAGTTTAAGTTAAATGAGTTTAGTTTATTGACTAATATTTTAAGTTTGTTAGTATTAGGTTACCCTGTTTTCAGCTAAAGTAAATTCTTGATGAATGGCCTGGAATTTTTAGCTGAGTGCTCAATTTGGAAATCTGATGGATGCCTGATAGGATTCTTTCCTCACACATCACACTGAATTTTCAGACATGATCTGATTAATGTATTTGAAGCATTTTGCAGACATATAACAAATAAGGGGTGGAGGAACTAGTTCAAAGAAACAGCAAAGGTGAACTGAGTCTCAGTTCTCTAAGCTATCCAAATCAAACCTGGATTTTTATATTCACATGTATGATAAAAACATTTATTTTACTTTATTTTCTCGAATATATATAAGTCCTCATTAAATCAATAGCAAATCCTGTTCCCTTGGTTCCCTTTTGTTTGCCAGTCTGCATCCGAAATTCAGCTCCTCATCTCAAAGATGCTGCTTTTTCTCATTTGTGCTATACACTAAATAAAAAAATAAATCACTGCATAATGTCTATATTCTCCTTGCAGCACAAACCATGAACTAATAAGCCACCATGCCTCTAGGGATTTGCAGTCTTGTGAATTTTGACTAAAATTGCCCCTCTTCTTTTCATAACAGTATTGTGCTTTCACACTCTACAAGGTGACAATTCCTACACTCCATAGTAGTGGGAAAATAAAGGAGTAGGCTGTTCTACATTCATCCCACCATGTCTTCATGTCTAATGCTTGAATTTTTGCCTGTCAGGAACAGGGACTTTCTTTGGCCTCTGGTTGCACAGGACTGGGGACAGTTAACATTACTGGTTTTCTCCTTTGAACGTCTAAATGCCACCAGCATACAATACATGGATCGATATATGAACAAGCAACACTTGAAATGTATTATTTATTTGCTTGCAAAAATACAACTGTGTAAGTGATGTAGCCTATCTATTGGCTTGCATAATATCCAGGTTTCTAAGATGTCTTCCTTGTTCATAACTACGCACTTTGTCTTTTGGTGAGTCTTTTTAGCCTATTCAAACTTGTAAGAACACATTCTCTGAAAGCACTTAAAACTGCTCTCTCAGGGGTTTAGTTGGGACTCAACAGAAAATCATATGGTGACTGTTCTTGGCAGAATTACTCATGCATGAAAGCGTGCACTTCCTTCTCCACAAATACTTTTGTATGCATTTCTGATATTTGTCTTTTGGCCACTAAAAGTCAGTCTCATACATTTGCAGATGACAATACAAAGGGACTTGTGTTTGGCTGCAGCACATATATTGGGTCAAAGAAATAATATTGATGGATAATTCGCAGTGTTTAAAGACCTCTGCGAGTTATTCTTCCCCAGTACCTCTATTTGCCAGTAATGGACGTGGCTACAGGAAACACGACTCTCAATGTATGTCTGTCAGTGAAAGGTAGGAGCCAAGAAGACGTTGAATGTGGGAAGGCAAAAGTAACAGTGCACTGCACTGGGGGAACAAAACAAGGAGTGTGAGTGAAAGAAAGGAAGAAGAAAACTGGAACTAAAAATCATGTAGCCTTGCAGACTAGAAAGAACTCACTATCATGGGATTTAAAGAGAAGAATTTTGAAATAAATTACAGTGAGGTTTGTATGGGACTGAACTATGAAAGGAGGCTGTGTGTGAGACATACGGGAATTACTATGTCACAACACACTGTGATCAACTAACTTAGTTGTAAAATGAATAAAAGGAATGTTGTAGGTTGGTCAGGCTATTTGTATCCTCATTATTCCCATTTGTTTACATTCATTCTGAAAATTCTAGCACCTTCTATCAGTAAAAATTCATTCTGTAAGCAGTGAGAGAAAAAAGTTGTAATAGATCTCACCAGCTTTAATGACATACCAGAAGATGGAAAAAAAAGTCTTCATCTGTTTTATCTTGTTTTGTGTAGCTGTTCCAGAAACATGTCCTTGCTTCTGTGTGATAGCAGCAACTTAACTGACTAACATCCTGTCTCTCTGACCTCAGCTTCTTGAGCAAAGTCATTGAGGCATCTGTGACGAGCATACCCCGTCATCATGTGGTCTTTGCCCTCACTCCCTTGGCCACAGACATCTATTCAACATGAAAACGGCAGAGGCTGATCCAGCTAAGTCCCTCTTTATGGCTGCAGAGAAAAGATTAGCAGCACTGCTGGTAACTGCTGCGTCTGCTGCTAGACTTCAAAAGCTGATGTCATGAAAGCTAAACTCCAAAGCAATGCCTGAGCAGCAACAGGGGGTCATACAGTACAAAAGAGCATTTTCAGTATTTCTTAACAGTAAATACATAGTTACTTTCCCTTCCATTTCCCGAAGTCTTTTTGCTGTTACCTCCTGCACTCACTGATGACACAGCAACCCAGAAGAACAGAGCCTGGCTTGGTTTCTCATGCAATTATTCTGTTATTCATAGGGGAACAGAAGTTTCTCTCTGTGTAATAAGAGATGCTGGCAGTAGGGAAGGTAAGTTACCTGGAGATTGAGTTGGGAAGCTTCATTTCCCCATTACAGTAGGAATAGAAGGAAAACTTTTAGCTTAGTTTTGTTTCCTAGCTTGTCACCATAATCCATCCCTTAAAGCTACTTTAACTAATATTTATGTGTGAATTTCCTCAGTTTCATTAAGAAATATCTTTCCTTAAAAAAAAAATTAATTTATCTCTCTGTGAAGGTATATGAAAGTGAATGGTGACTTCTGTGGATACTGAGGAGTATATAGTGGTGGATTTCAGAATGTTAAAAAAAAATGGATCTCAGATATAGACCTACAAATCCCAAGGTCATGGGTAAAGTTGGAACATAACTTCCCATCTGCCTGCATTGGTTCTGAAGAAATTGCATGCTGAGTGTAAAACAGGTTAGAATATTTTGTGTGACTTGCTCAAAAGGAAAAAAAAACAACGCACCTTTATGCACATTGCAGAAAAAAAACCCAAACCATTCATGGCTGTGAACAAATTCTTGTGGTGTGCAGTGTTTTTCAAGTATGGTTTGACTCAGATCCCATAAAATAAGAATTGACAGTAAAGTACGTGAGAAGTTTCTTCTAAAGTACTTACTACACAGGAACAGCAGGCATTTCTCAAAGAGAAATGTTTCTAGTCTGAAGATATTGCCAAATTGCCATAAGCAAATACACAACAGCATTATTACCTTAAAAAAAAAACCATAAAAAAACCCAGCAAAAACACAGCCAGTTTCATAGATCCAAAATTATGGTTTGTTTCTATATTTTCAGCTCTGGCAAAATTGAGTAAGCTTGAACATTTTGGATATAGATTCTAGGCATTAGAGAATCCATAAATATCTTGCCTTGGCTGCTCCCCTTGGGCAGATGCCTCCCTCTTCAAGGCACTGCTTGACACAAGAAGAAGGTGACATCTACCCCATAGGTTAGATGGGGTAGATCTAACCTATAAATAAGGTTTATTTATCAGGAGATAAATAAATCAGTAAATCTAGCCAGGTCTTGGGTGAGGGGGAGGCACCAGTAGCTACCTGGTTCATAAGATCATTCTTCTGACATTGTTTCCCTTCTCATGAGGTATATCCTTGGGAAACAAGCTAACTTTCAAAAAGATTACAAGCTCTAACCCCTTTAACATATTCTACAAGTAATCTGAAGCAACCCTGTAGATCATTTGACAACAAAACAGTAAGTTAGTACTTGGTGCCAGCAGTTCATGCTGGCTCATGGATGTTTATACAGGGGATAGCTGCTCTGCCTCTTCCACTCATCCTCATAAGGGGTGAAACGTTGCTGTTGAGTTGGAAGGAAAAGGGGAAATAGAAAAAGTGAAATGGGGATGGGGAAAATGGGAGGGGTTGGGAAAAGGAAATATTCCATGGACAGTCCTGTGCCAACCAGAGTAACTGCGAAAGGGACATAGGAAGTAATCTCCCTGCTGCAAGAAGAGGAGAAAGGGAACAATGGAACAACAATCTCTACTGGATGGAATTTGTATAAATTATTACTTCATAGACTTCTTAAGCATCTCCCATTCTGAACACGTGTGAGACCATTCTCACATCATTCCACCACACAGTTGCTGTGATGGAGATTAAGTCCAACAAGCTGGCTCGCATGGATGGGCAGTTCATGCTCAATGTGTAAAACCAAGTGGACTTTCCCTTGACTGCCACACAGTGTTGTGGTCTTTCTCCCATGCTGGGACTCCATGAGCCAGAAGCAGATGGCAGGATCAGGCCATGTTGTTCAGCCAGAGCTGGTAGAAAGAGTTCAAGGTGGGAGAGAGGCCACAGCACTGCAATTGCAAGAGTTATGGTCTTACCTGTAGAAAAGCATGAAATAGGAATCGGTTTGGAGGAATCCCATGGTTAAAACATGAAATTTGGCTGCCTGAGACACAACAAACAACTCCCACCATGACTTGTTTTATGATGGATCCTTTTGTTCTGAGCTCCCCATGCAATCACTCTTGTTGGCAGCTCTTTCAGCAGAACTGAGAGACAATGTGCCTTCCCATCCAGCCCACCCTGTACTTTCTAGATCACACAAAGAGCATTTTTTGAGCAGCGTTAGGACTTTATTTACTCCAGGCAATGGCACGGTTCTCTTCAGCCCAAAGAGCACCACATCAATGGGAGCTTTGATGAAGCCTGCAATTGAGGCCTGGGAATTCAGATGTGAGTTATTAAACAAGCACAATACCAATCTCATATTATGATGACGATAACGTGGTACCTTTTCCTTCCTTCTGACATCTCTTTCTTTGTACAATACATTTTCTGCTCTCGCTTGTAGCTGGGCAAGGATTGCCCCTTGCTGATGGATGCTGCACGATCTCTCTGACCCTTACTTCATTTCCTCTTTTGAAGCCACAAGTTTTTCCTTTCTTTGTGCAAGGGCTCCATGGACTCCACTCACTTGCTTCACAGTGCACTGCAATAAACATAGGATAAGCTGAGCCTGACCAGTATCTTTTTGTACACACAATGCTTATGGTACATTAATTTTATTCTGCATCAGCCAAAAGGTGACAAAAATTAATGGAAATAATCAGAATTTACAGCAGTGAATTGAGAGAAATTGAATAGCTGAGGATATAATGCACAAAATAATGTCAAATAATTATGTCAGTAACTGTTTTGT
This sequence comes from Loriculus beryllinus, assembly GCA_039877255.1. Classification (NCBI taxonomy): domain Eukaryota; kingdom Metazoa; phylum Chordata; class Aves; order Psittaciformes; family Psittacidae; genus Loriculus; species Loriculus beryllinus. Next base: position 45,833 of record JBCJKH010048089.1, on the reverse strand, counting down.
ACTCTCTTTTTTGTAATTCCATTCCTGAAATGGGACACCGCCACCACAATTGGTCTCAATAAAATCAGTCACTGGGGCTTGTCCTGAGGTTGCTTTGGTTTTGTGGAGGTCTAAACCCCTGTAGCTTCAGTGGAATTAAACTTTGGTCCTGCCTGTGTGAAAGGAGGATGAAGTCATTGGCTCAGGCTGCTACATCTGGTCTCAAAGGTATTAAATTTGGAAATCAATATAAAAGACCAACAGATATCAAAAGGTACTACATTAAGAATCAAAGATCTTTGGTGATCTGCTGCTTAGGATTCAGCTTGAATAGTGAAAGAGCTGTCATCTGTAGCACATACAAGCTGTAAGCAAGCAAATCAGAGGAGAATTCGTGTCTGGGCGGGTGCAAGCTTTTCAGAAAAGTGTGGGTTACAGTTTCTAAACCACGGTGATCTGAACGCGCATCGATAGTATTTGGAACAAAAAGGTGTGCAGCTGGACACTTGTACAAACACTGTAGACAAAAATGGGAGTAACCTTAACAACATGCTCTTATTAACTTTATAGCTACCTCCTCAGCATTCTTCTCTTGATAAAAGGCAGTAAACATTTATATTTAGTTCATGTTCATGGGCATGCTTAACACTATAAACCACAGCTGAAGAGGGAAAGACTTGCAGCCCCTGTAGAAGGAGCAATTTGAAAGTCAACATTTTTCAGCTCCAGAATTTACTTCCAAATTTTCTGAAACCTGAAAATATAATAGATCTCAGGCAATCTCTGAGCCTTCCTTCAGTGAATTGTCATGTGAGTCATTTTGGTTTTAATATTACACCAGAACTCCTGTTAAAATAATTGGCCTTCATGGGCACAAATAGGTTCTGGCTTTTCTCCGTAGCTTTAAATGGCTTTTCCTAGTTGAGTTTGATTTGTTGTTATAGCAGCTAAGTCTATAGCACTTGGAAACAGCCGTAAAGAAACAAAAATGATCCTTTGAATTTCTTTCAAAGATGAAGGTCTTTTCTTGAAAGTAAAACTGTAAAAACCATTGATACCACCTGAAGTAACATGTATTTGAGAAAGAAAATGCCAAACTACTGTATATTATTTTGTTTCCTGCATTACTTCTCCTCCAAAACACGTGAGGCCAGGGAGAGCTATGTGCATAATACTGTAGGGGAGGAGATTTCTGTCATGGCCATACTGCACCTAAGTGCTCCCTGGTTGCTGCTGGCCAAAGAGTTACTCCTTCCACTGCATTTCTCAGCCCTCAGCCACCACAGTTCACAGCCACCATAGTAAAATAAGCTAAATCTTGCCACAGCTACAGCATGCCCATGGCAGGGGATGTCAAGTGCAGCAGTCCAGAGGCAAATAGATCACTTGTTTTGCTTTTAGCTGGAGGGGTGGCAGAGGGATGGAGCAGACTCTTGGGTGCTGTGACCTCCAAAAATGCTGTGGTGTGCATAATCGCAGCTTGTGAGTCAGAGGCTGGACAGGTACAAAAGCAGGTCTCTTCTGTGCAGCCAGTGAGTCACAGGACCAGTGTCCCCAGTCTCATTCCTTCAGTAGCAGTGCCACACTATTTGGTGTTGTATTTTGATCCTCATTTTCTTGAGTCAGGTGATTATGCACATACCATTTGGGAATTTGAGAGGGTGTTTTTTGAGTGTGCTCTCATGTTTTATTTTCTAGCTTTCACCTTTGTGAAGGTAAGCTTCAAAATGTTGATGTATGCATGCTTTGAAGGCTCAGGTAGTATAAGGAAGCTGAAGCAAAGCAGTTAGTATTTTCATCTTTCAACTACATGTGGGGTCTGGCTCTGGATTTTTGAACCTTTGATGTTAGCAGTGCTACAATACACTGTAACAGAGCAAGTAAGAGCTGGATGTTAATCTACCTCAAGGCAGACCAAACAGGCTGTATTTCCTGAGGCAGAATTGCCCTTTGCATCAAGGCTGTGTTTGTAGGGCACAACCAAGCTTGTGCCTCTTGTGAAATGGCATATTTGGGAAAAACCTTGAGTTTGTTGTGCTGGGGAATGCATCTTGTGATGCAGAATGTTTCAGTTTTAAGTTGCACTTCCCTAGTGGTGTAACTGATCTTGCAACTCAAGGCCTCCTTAGATCCCACATGCCCTGTGAGGAAACAACAGGGAACACAGCAGGACTGGACTTACCAATGCTAGCGCACTCCATCGTGTGATTATTTGCTTCCAACCCATCAGGGCACTTTTCAAGGCACTTTCCACTGTATAAGTAAAACCCACTTTTACACTTTGTGCAGAAGTTTCTGGTGAAGCAGGTTTCACAGTCAGCTTTGCATTCTGAAACACAAACATTAAACAGCAATGTTTTTGCTCTTTGCCATAAAATGCCATGGGCTCTCCCACACATACCAGAATCACACAATTCTAACAGTATTAAACAGTCTCTAGAGGAAGCAAATTATATTTAGATCTTCTTTGCAGCCTGTACATATAGTGAGGCCAGCCACAAATTACCTTGGCATAAGTGAGGAGTTAATAAGGCTGGCCTGATGCTGAACAGCCTCACACTGCTTCTTTTCTATGCAAACAGAAGACAGAGCACAGCACATCAGAATAACAATATATGGCTTCTGCCTTACACTGACACAGGATAGATACTAAGCCCAGAGGTCACAAGCAGTGGGCCAGTTCCACACTATCTCCATTCATCCAAGAGAAATAAAAATATGCCAGAATTTGGAATCTGCTAAAAGCTGTTTTGCGTCAACAACTTTTTCTTTTATTAAACGACTCCTTGATGTTCAGTCAGATGTCCTGTAGTATTTCATGTATTCTCTATACGACTATCCAAATTTGCATTAGTGGTAATATTCCCAGTTCTCAGATGTTTTTAAATAAAAACTTGTGTATGGCACAGCTCATGTCTGATATGGAAGGCCACACACTGCTAAAAAGTGAGCAAATACTTTACAGTGTCAAGTTACTCTCTAAGACTTTACTCTGGGGTCCATTCATTAAATAACTTTTATTACCAGGTAAAAACTGGGAGAGTTGCTTGGCCATCACTCATAGGTTTTTATATCACTTGTGGGATTAAAAACAGTGAACTCAACAACAGAAAGAGGAGTGGGGAGGACATTGTGATCTTTTCCAGTTCATTTTTGGTTCAAAATATGTAAGTAGAGTCAGAATGTTGCCAGAGCACTAAAGAATAGAGTTGGATCCTCTGTCTCCCTGCCTGGAGGCAACATTAATTGGTAACTTCCCCTCAATCAGGCTAAAACCTGGCCAGCTGAAACCTGGCCAGTTGCTACAGGCATTTAGAGGACTACACTGTGTATGAGACAAGCTATAAGGAGACCAGGACAAACTGCATCTCCGAAGAATGGCACCTGCCATCTTCTCTCCTTGTTGCAGGGGACAGGTGGGGAAGGGGCAGTGGGTTAAATGGCTCCAGCCACTGAGATTCAGCATCCCTTGGCTCCTGCTCAGAGCTGCTGCAGATCCCTCTTGCTGCCAGAGGACAGTCTTGGCACCCAATGGCACTTCTCTTTTGCATGGGGATATAGAGGGTCCTAGGAGCTGGGAACCCTGAGCTTTAGGCTGTTCTGTGATCTTTCACCTTAACTTCTTGCTCAGGTTAATATTTACTGCACTACTATAAGAGAACTGAAGAAAAAAAGAGACAGCCTGTCCATCTGCTTCTCTGTTGACTTGACTCTTGAGGGGACACAGCATTCAAGAGAAAACAAACAAATCCATGTGCTCCCCTTTCCCCAGCACTTACTTGCACACTTATTAATGTCAGGATACCGTGTCCCGTAGTATCCGCTTGGACATGAGGAAAGACACACTCCAATCTGTTTCATGCCAATCCTCTCCAGAACAAAAAAGAGCCTAGGCTTACATGACAGGCATCCATTGTAGTCAGAACATGTAGCACACCCTCCTTGGCAACCCTGGCTCACATTAGGATGCACTGAGAAGACAAGCATTAAAAAAAATAAATAAACAAAAGGTGAGAGAACAAGATATCAGACAAAACCATGACATAACAGTTCCTCTGTACTTGGAAGGGTGGACTATCCACCTCTCTGGTAGCTCTTCAAGATAGCTTCATTTTTTCTTGTATCCCTTCTGACCTGACATTTCATTTCAGCAATTATTTCATCTGCATAAAGTGAAAAGCTCAGCTGATGTGCTCCCATGTTGCAGAAACAGCTAACAGCAAATTATATTTGAAATTGATTTTATGGAACAGCAGCATTCTAGAGAACAGTTAGTTTTCTTTTAGTTATGTTCAGTGGCTTTTCTGCCTTCTGTGCAGTTGGCTCGGCAGATAAATACATATTCACTTAGCTTTGCTTTTACTAGCTGGATGATTAAAAATCAACCTAGTGTATAATTTCCTTCATTGACTAAATGCATTTTGATTGAGTTCTGCTGTGCAGGAATATGCCCTTGTAATGATGCTAATTTACCTTAATAAGAAGACACAGGAGAGCCATCCTTCTCGCCCTCCTTCTTTCCCTGGAATGTTCTCTCTGGCATGTTTTTAATCTCTAACAATTACAACCTGATGTTCAGACTTAACTGTGGCATTTACCCTGTCCCAGTCCCAGCATGGAGCATAGGTAGGATTATATTTGCCTTTCAATTGAATTATTCTAATTCTTCAAACAAAGAAAGGAAACTTATTGCACTGACTGCTTTAGACTGTTCAGCTCTTCTTCAGGGGCTTGGGGGTAGCAGAAAAGAAGATGCTACTGCTGACTATCTTTTCAGTAGCAGACACTAATCAGTGTTTTATTTTTCAATGGTAGAGAATAATGTTTTTCACCTTCCTGTACTTTAGAAGTTTTTAACTCCTTCTTGGTTGCGCTCTTAAATAGGAGTTGGATCTGCAAAATAATTAAGCATCAAATATCTCCAGACCCTGCATCCCCCTTTTTTATTGCCTTGTATTGCATGAGAAACCCAGGCATTTTTCTAAGTGTAAGTTTTCATCTCTCAACCTGAGACATAGGGTTGCATTTTATATGTAAAAGAAATTCCATCCTCATTTACATTTGTAAATCCTATTTGTAAATACTGTTGGCTTCCTGTTCTGCCTTCTCCTCTGGCCAGTGATAATTTTGTAAATACGGACATGCCATACTTTGATTGCCTATTTTAGAGTTTTGATTTTATTTTTATCTGCAGAAACTGCTAAATAGCTTGCATCCACAGTGAACTTGCTTTTGTCATCTCCCTTCTGTGGATCCCTTGGAGGCAGACCAGAAGCACATACAAATCTATGTCTTACAGGTTGAAAGCCACTACTCCGTGCTAGCTCAGGGGAGTTTTCCTAGTGTCAGGGAAGTTCAGGAGTACCTCTGTACTTTGTTCACTTAGTTTTGGCAAAAAATACATGGCCCATGAATGGGAAAAGAGCTCTTCTATGCGCTGAGGCTTTGACAGGCATATCGAAACCAGTCCTGCAATCTGAGAAACCTCAAAGGGAGTTCAAGTTCACTTTTCCTCTTTCATTAATAGAATGAGGAATGAGGGTTGTTTCTCTCAGTAGAGCTGAACACGTAGGAGAGGGACAAACTTTGACCCTGCTGCAGGCAAACAATTTCAGTGAGAATACAAGAACCCAGTCCTCTGTGCCTCCTGAGGTACCCACTTTGTAGAACAACCTGATGGAAAGCGTTGGACCACCAGGACAAACCACTACTATGAGGATAAACAGCATTCTGCATAGTGAGAAGCTGCAACCCCAATTCAGTTATCAGACTTGCTTTCACTAGACTCTCAAAATACCGGGTGCTCAAGTAGTATAGCTGCATTTTTCTGAAAAGATTCCAAGGATAGAGTGTATTGATTTTGAAATTAAGAGCCTAAAATTTGGCTTTGTTTTTAAAGTTAAGTAAATGAAAATGTCCTTGTCTCTCTCTCTCCGGTCTTGTGGCTCTTGTGTAGAGCTACTTTCAAAGGCAGACAGAGTAACGTGATCTAAGAAGCTGACATTATTTAAAAACTATCCATGACTTTCCTTCATTAAGTCTGACAGGGGGAAGAAAAAGCAGCTGAAGTACAAAATATTTGTCATCAAAGCTGCTATATAAAATATGGATGATCACTTTTGACAGGAAACATATTATGTGTGAGCACCTGTGACACGTCATTATGAATAGGTTCTCTTGACAGAGAAAACATTATGTGCAATTGCTCTGAGGTCAAGCTGTGTGTGTGAGCCCTTGAGACAGGCAGTACTTTATTACCAAAAGATGATAATTCTTTATAGCTAAGATCCATTACATGGCCAATTTCCATCTCCCCTTTAACTCAGAAGTATTAAGTATAAAATAAAATGTACTCCTAGCCATTTTCACTATTTCTGCCTCCTTTCATGCATCCCATATACATCTCATACAAACAACCCAAAAAAAAAAAAAGAAAGCCTGTAGTTCCAAATGGAGAATCATAATGTTAGTATGACAGAGCAAAAAATAAGTTAAAATATATAAGTCAAGCTCCATTGAAAGGCTGATTTCATGCCATGTTATAACTCAGTGTGTGAAGCAAAACAAATTCCATAGAGCAAAAGCCTCATTGAAAATTCAGAATTAACATTTTAAATTAAGAAAGACATTTTTTCTATTAAAAGCTGTTAAAGGGATTATTTTTTTTTATTGTCTCCTATTGTGCCTGACATTTCTTTAAGCCCTGACTCTGTGTAATAAAACTTCCTCTCTTTGTGCTTGCTCTGAATGCTAGGTAGACCCTTGTTCTGGCTCAGGCAAGAAACAAAGCAGGGACAGCTGAGCCCTCCAGAAATTAGTACTGTTTGGAAGCATAGTACTGGGCTTTGTCATTGAACTGAGAGAAAATAAATGATGGAGGAAAAATATTTGTGTCTAAAACACGAGAGAGCATGTTTAAAATAAGGCATCTCCAAGCTCCAGCTGAAGATCTCATTCTCATTACCTCTCAGCCTCCTCACTGTGCAGTTCAGTGCAGGCTCTTGCCTGATCCCTGCAATGCAGGAACTTATCAGTGTTGGGTACAAAACAGGAACTTACTCTTCGTCTGTCATTACAGCAAGCTGTTAGTGCCTGCAGATCTCAAGCACTTTCTTTAGTGCCTGCAGACCATAGCCACAAGGAAGCAAACAAAAGTTTTACCCCTTTTTTTTCCTCATATCAGACACTGAGCTCACTGAGTTTAAGTAAGTGATGTGCTGCAACAAGCTGGGAACATAAACCTCATCAGGTGAAACCTGGCCATGGTACGCCTGATATAAATGTTGCTTCAAATTTCTATACTTAGGTTAACAGCAAAAATGGGTAAGTAGTGTATGTGCACTTTAAGAAATGCTTTGAATTCTACAGGTGAAAAAAGCGCTAGGAGAATGCAGGCCACTCCTGTTAGCCACACGTTCCAGATGTGGTAAGAGGGACAAAAAGAGGTCCAGTCTCCTGGCAGAGGGACAAGCATTGTGGCCTCATCAGTTAGACACTGGCTGCAAAACCAGGTCTGAGCATCAGCATTGCAAACAGATCCAAGAAATGCTCTCACTTGTAACCACTTGGGGTTTTTTGCCACTTCCTCCATTATAAAGACAAATAAAATGAGATATAAAAGATTCTCCACAACCCTTAGAACTCACTTTGATGAGGATGAAGCCCATGCATGGGCTGTCAGGAACAATGTCTGCCCTTTTGTATTCAAACTCTCCTTTGAGCACAGTGAAGTCCTAGACTCTCAAGGTTGGAAAACAGAACGCAGTAATGGGCTAAGTAAGTGATGGGACCACAGAGATCCACAGACAAGTTCTTTGCCATTTCCTACACAAGCATCAGCCAAACCTGCTAACTCATCAGGTATGAAAGTATGTGAGTGCAGGCTTGTGGCTGGCATTAGGTCTAGAATCCGTCCCTCCATTTTTCTTTTTGTAAAATCTAAATACTGTAGATCAAAGAAGACACTAAGTTAATCTTGAACTATTCTCTTCCCCTGCCTGACTTTAAACCCTTTTTTGGAAGCCTTTTTTTGTGCAAGCTGTTTGTCCAGATATTAGTTTTAAGCCTCATTAGAAAATTAAATCACTAGGGATTTTCCTTTCTCATAATATTTTCCAAAGCCCTGCTCTGGAAACAATGATTTGTGGTCTCTCTTAAAAATAGCAAGTTAAGGACAAGGAGCTGAATTGGAATCTGAGATTTCAATGACAAAGCGATAGGAGATTTTGACTGCATGCAGCAAATGAATTCTAAAAGCTTTGCAATGACATTTTTTCACCAGTTTCACTTTATATATAGATCAAATATATGGGATCAAAACATGAAAATAAGAAAATGCTGGAGGAATCCAGGTGAGTGTATGTTCTGAAAGCCAAGGGAACAGTTCAGGGTAGAAGTCTATTCTTTGCCCATTTGCTGCAGCTGAGGTGCACTGTCTCATCACCAATCTTCAGTGACAAGACGTCCATGTCTCGCTCTTGAAATGGATGTGCCGGAAAAACAAAATTAATCCCTGCTAAAGCTGCTGCTACTCCTGGTTTCCTGGGCTTATGAACTCTCACAGGAAATATTTTCATAGCAGAGCTGCTCTGGAATTCAGTCTCCCTGGTTGGGCTGTCCCCCACCACGAGTCCCAGGCCCTGCCTTGGCTTTGCCCATCAAGTGGCACCCACGTGGGCACTAGCCCTTGTGGTGGAGAGGATTTGGGATGGGATATCCCATGGGCTTTCATGTCACTTGATCACTCTGTGCATTCATTGGTGTTCATTTCTCTCTTTGACTAGTGTGAACCAGCTGCCTGTGGCAGTGGCCTGGAAACAATACTTCATTTAAAGCAGAACTACTCTTCATCACGCAGACCATCCTTTAGCAAATGCAAGCAACATTTGGCAGTGAGCTCTTCTAATGAGAAAGTCATTAAGGAATTCAGTTACAAACCACAGTGTATTTCCTCAGATTCTTTCTTGGACAGCGTTTCTCTGTGTGGAAGTGGGTTAGAAGTGGAATGGACAATGGTGGGGCAAATCCACTGAACCAACATGTAGGCAACATGCAATGAGGAGCAAGGAGAAAGCCCAGGAGTGCTGGGGCAGCACTGAGAGAGTGAGTACAAATCAGACTGACAAGTTTGCTTTATCAGTGCTAGATATATTGTCAGCCTGGGACAAGATGAAAACTGCGCTTAATCTTGCAGGCTAAGCTCTGCTTGATTGCTCAGCCTTAAAGCACCCACAGGGAGGCAAGGGACTTGATGTGTCATGGTGGGGCAGCAGCTGGGCTCTGTGAGGAAGATAGACCCATACACAGCAACTACTACACTGGGTTGGCTGTAAGTTTTCTGGGATGCAACTGAACCAGTGGTGATAGCTGAAGTATGTGGCCTATCCGTCCATCCTCCCCTGTATCTACAGGAGTCTGAGGCAGCCTTGAAAGAAGAGTCAGCCACAAAAGAAGCAAATAGGAAAAATCAGTCTAAAAGTCTACTGTTAAAGGCTTCAAGTCTTCTGTTTGTGATCTGAGCTTCACAAATACTTTAAGATTTCTTTCTAACAAGATGGTAGCTCCTCCAGAGATTTACCTGACTTCACTTTTATTTCAGAGCATTTCTGCATTCTATGTTACAAAAGACAGAACAAAGATCCTCAAATGTCCTCCTGTGTTTTGAAGGAAAAAGATCCCACGAGGACTTAAAATTTCTTCAAACATCTGCCTGGCTTGACAGAATATTTTCCTCCTCAAGAGGCTTTTCCCATGTGACGGAAAACAAACCAACCTATTTTGTTCATCAAGTGTCAACAGTTCTAAAGAGCAACAGAAACATGAGTATGGGCTGTCCCAGTCTCAGGAAGTATCTGTAACTCTTCTGTAGTGGTGTCTACAAGAAAGGAGGCCCTCAGCCCAGATGGCCAAGATCTCACCGGGGAATGCCTCATCATTATTAAACACATGTCTGGCAAAGTGATCCTGAAAATTAAGTATACTGGCTGCCAGAACACATTTGTCCTGAATTTGGTTAGAAAGAGCATCAACAGGCTGAAAAATCCCACCAGGGGTGCAGAGTTTTATGCAGTCTCCTAGCATCTTCAGCACAACAGAAATCAGCCACAGCAACCACAAATGGCTCCTTGTCATTCCAGAGAGTTTTGTAAATAAGCTGAAAAATTCTTTTCATGGACAGAGAAGGGAAATTGACTTTTTTTCCCACATACCATGGAGCACCACCAAAATTCAGGGATCCAGGAAGTTTAGCCAGTATAGGAATCAAAGAGGATTCCTGAGGCAAGTTGCCTTAAGCACCCCAATAGTGATGGTAAAGGTAAGACCAGGTAACACAATATGTTTTCACATCAAGTCCTAAATTTATAGTCAGATGTAGTTGTTTCCAAATACCCAACCTTCAAGACTCTGCATCATTAATCTTCTCTAAAAGTGGAAAACTGAATTACAATAGTTGCATAAACTTATAGTTGTATAACCAATGTGTCAGGATAGTTGTCAGACTCAGCTACTTGCAAATAAAGCATCTGTGCTGAGATGAAAAAAGGAAGCATGAGTTTTGGAAAGAGATTATATTTGTTGCATATATATTTAGACAGTATTTTAATACTTTAATCCTGCAAGATGCTGTCATGAAGATCCCCAGTTGATTTTACACTGGTCATATGCATACAGAATTCTGAAAACAAAGTTGTCAATGTCACTGTAACTCCCGTCACTCCCCCGTCTCTTTCCTACAAGAGATGCATACTCTTCTATCAAGTAAAAAGGATACATCTGTATATTGCACATGCTTATCCTTTGAAACATGCAGTCTTTCTGCTTGATGCTAGCCTTCCATCTGTTGTTTATGTGTTTCTAAAAAAGCTTGTTGGTGCTCAGGTTGTCCTGGTGGCAGCAGAGCAAGCCTCACTGTTTGCTTCTCCTGTTTTGTTCCTTTAGCATACTGGAGACTATTATTGTTGCGTATTACACAGATGCTCGTGTATTTCCAAGCTGTATAAGGATCACTCAGCTCATACTGTCAACATTACACAACTACAGTAGCATTTGCAAGTTTCTCATTTCCCACAGGGTCTTTTGAGACCAGAGTTTTTCTCTCAAAGTTTTGTTTCAGAAACCACAGAAAGAACAGCAGGATGTAACAGATTTTACTTTCCATGCTGGGGACTAGGGAGAAGGGTTTAGACAGCAAAAGCCTGTAATCCCATGTCAAAGCTATGATTTTCTACTACCGTGTTTACAGCGTTAAAAAATTAATAAGGCAGACATCAAGCCAGGCCACTGCCTTGGCGCTGGTCAGATGTGCCTTTGGTCAATTACTTAATATCCTCTCAATTTTGTGTATTTTCCTAAGTGGAACTGAACAAACGTTTGTACTGAATAAAATTACTTTTTCTGTGTAACAATTAAATTCATACCATACTGAAGCTAACTAAAAGCCCCAAAGTATTTTGCTTGCAGGGGAACTTTCTTCTGGACTGATGCCTGCAAACATTGAAGTGGAACCTATCTCTTTACATTTAAGTCTTACATCAAGATTTGACCACAGAGTATAGATAGTAAGGAGTGTTGCATTGCTGGAAGATGTCTGAAACTTGTTTTCTATAATTTTCAACAAGAGGAAAATCTGATCTCAAATTTTCATAAAGGAAAAAGAGTAAATTCTCCAGGCTGATAGGACCATGCATCTGTCAATGACGCAAAATGCTGTCCAAAATTCCAAGTTTAAATTAACAATTAAAATATTAGATTCAGCAACAGCTTCCCTGCTGTAGTGCTGTGTAGCGATGCATATGCTATCAGCACTCAGCAAATGATGAGCCAACTATTTTCACCTTTCCCTCATGCCCCTGGGACTCATTCCAGTCTAAAAAAAGGAGAAAAAAAGGAGTGCAAAGCATAAACAGTATGGTATGAAATTGAATTCAACTCTGATGGAAAACAGACAAGCTTAATCATCATTCAGCTTGGACTCACTGAAGGAAGTCCTGGCCCACCAAAGTCAACAGCAAAGCTCCTGCAAAGAGATGGGTGAGGATTTCACTAATTTGTTAATTAACTTTAGGGTACTCTGTGGTTTGGAGTACAGTTATCTGATTTTTAGGGGGCATTGTGATTGGATGGCCTGTTTTGACTGGAATTAAGTAATTGGACAGGACAGATTTAAGTAGGCATCTGATTCTTGAGAAACTGACTCGGTTCAACAGCTCCCCATGCCTGGCTCTCCTTGTGAAGTAACTATGAATGGCACGTAGTTAGGGCTTGTTTCATCACCCCTTCTGCGCACTGCCCTCCCTTTGAAGTCTGAGCCTTCCCCTCGCAGCCAGCTTCACTGCCTCACACGCTGACCCACATGAAAGAAATTTAGTGCTCACACCAAGCATCATTCACTTCCCTAAAACCATAATACATCTAACGTCATTGCAGTGATACACAGCAGGCAATTTACAGCTGAGCTAAAGCCATGTTAGCAAGTATTTGAGCTGAATTATTGGGGTGATGATGATGAAATCAAGGCTATTGTCCATTTTGTGCTTAAACAGGGATGCAGTTCATTTTTTATGTGGTGATGTACCACTGCTACTCCAAGGATTTATGCACAAATCAGCTAAGCTGATTGCAAGAGAAAATGAATTAAAATGAATTATAATTCCTTGTTTGGTTTTGGTTTAGTTTTGGTTTTTTTTGTTTTTTTTTTTTTTTTTTTTAAGGTAACATCTGTAGAAGTATGTTCTTTATCCCAAAACCAATTAGCAGTGTAATGCTGACACATCAAACTTTCCAGATAGTTAAATTAATAGAAAACTTATGCACAGGCTGTCTTTGAAAATAGAAGCTGTAAACTGCATGGGGTTGTTGGTGGCTGTTGGAGCCAACGGTTGCACAGACTGGGCGAGCTTTATGCAGCCACACGGGTAAATGCCAAGCACTGCCATTACAACCTCAGTGGTCAGTAAGTCAATTGATCACACCTTTCCCTCTAAAGCTAGTTTGCCTGCAGCAGTCCTATGGAGTGTATTAGTGACACAAAGAGGTCTGTGCAGAGGCTAAAATGCCCTGTTGTCCCATTGCTGCCACCTCCAATGTAGGAGACAACCATCACAGCTGCTAGGTCAATGCAGGATGAGACCAAGTCCCCTGTACCCACTTTTGCCCATGCTTTTCCTGCTAAGAGGTGCCCCATGGCCACCACCTCCCTTGCAACCTAAGGCTGAAAGCTGCCAGGCTGCTCCAGCCTCTTGAGGATGCACTGTAAGGGATGTGCAGCAACCAGGAAATCAGTTTAATCAATTAAGAGTCTCTGTGAATGTTTTGCTCTGCTACAATGATGGCTCATAAAGATTGCACCTATAGTGGACAATCAGTACACTATTTCACAAGGATTTTCAAAAGTGGGATTCATGTAAAATTGCCATAAAATGCAAAAGTTTATATAATAATCCACAAAAGATTAAAGATAATCCATTTAATTTGATGGGAATATTTCTATTTTTAGAGACTGGTATGTTCTAATAGATGCTTTTTCTGCTAGTTATTCTCCGAGTGGCTTTAATTTGAAATAATTATAGTAACAACATAAAGGTGATAACAAATGGGAAGATACAGAATTCTAATTTAAAAGAAAAAAGTAAAAAAAAAAAGAAAAAATTAAACTGAGGCCACCTATTGACAATACTAGGTAAAGAAAAATTATATGATTATTTATAAACCGAAGAATTAAATATCTAGGAAATTTAAGATTAGTCTTATGAGTGTAATTAAATATTTTATAGTAAGAACTGTAAAATCAAAGGTTTTGAAGCCTTTGCAGCAGAAAAAAGAAAAAAAAAATCTTCTGTGCCCTAAAATCTGCTTAACCTAAACATTTAATGGTTAATCTATGAATTATAACTTGTAGGAATGAGTGGGTTTTATTTGTTTGATATATTACTTGATGTTGCTGATGCACATCCAAAGGGATATCTGACACTTTTTATGCACAAATGAACAAGTGGTCTTAAAAATGCACTTTTGCTAAAGTATTTCACCAGTAACAATGGTAGGAGTCACATAATTAAGGCTGGATCACAGGAGCATCCACAGGGAACACGTTTAATCTTACTCTGAACATGCAAGTACAAACTTGTGAGACAGTTCTTCACAACAAAATGTTCTATTTGCTGTTTTGTGTCCAGAGAGAGCTGCTTTTTCAGGTGTTGCATGCCTTTGCCAGCTTGCAAAATATCCTTGGCACCTTACAACAGTGCTCCATTGAAGAATTTTTCATATAATTACAGTAGTGAGGAAGAAGGGACTGTTTAATTCTGTTTTGTCATGCTGTAAAATAATTAAGCTGATGCAGAATAAATGGTAGAAATGGAACCCGTTGCTGCAAATGAAACTGTGCACTCTTAAGTTATACCAATAATTAGCTAGGCTTCGGTGGAAACCAAACATCCTCTAGATATTAGAAAAACATGAAATCACAGCAGTTATTTTTGAAGAATCCAATATGATGAATATTTGGCAGCTCAATTGGTGGCTGGTGGCTAGTGGCTTGCGGCACCACGTTGGGATGCCATGAGACAGGGCTCGGATATGAGATGACCGCAATAACACCACTCCAAATGCTGGGCTGCTGCAGCAAAAAATGTGATAAAAAATGACACAAGCAGATGCCAAAATGGAATAAGTGAAAGGAAAGGTTGAACTGTGCCCCAGTATGAAAACATCCCTCTTAAATGACTCCTTGACCTCACAGAGTTGCATGAAGCAAGTGAAGTAATTTGCTCCCCAAGAGAGGTAGCAGTTCCCCACAGGTAAATACCTCTGGTGAAGGGAAGCGAAATTGTACCTGGAGATTCTGTCCTAGGGCAGAGTGATGGACCCAGTTATCAACTTGTAATCTGTAGACCACCAGATGTCTGCATCATGTCAGAAATAAGGAAAAATCATTGTGATGGTAACAATTTCCCATCCCCAAAGCAAGCATGCACCTAGTCCAGTGCATATAAAGAAACAAAGAGCATGGAAGAAAATAAAATCAATTGGTGAACTTTCAACATCTAGTTACTTTTCCCCTATATTCGAAACTCTCCTAGAAGCACCACTATGTGCTTTTGAAGAAAGCTAGGTGTTCTTGGATTTGAAAGCTGGTTAAGTCGCCTGCTTATAGTCTTCCTCTAGCATGGAAAAGTTAAAAGTATTAGCATCCATATTTTCAAACCCAGGGCCTCCAGACACAACTAGTCTGCTTCATTCCTATGTACATAACCTGATTTTCAGAGTGCCTGTGGAAGATGCAGATGGTCAGAGGTCTGAAAACGCAACTATTTACTCAGGAATCCAATCAAAAGATTGCTGCTTCACTTCTAGAGCCAAACATTAAAGTTTTGGCCTTGTCATCTTTGGGCTTCAATTTACTCATCTGCAAAGGAGAAATGATACCTATCTCTTTGGAGTGTTGAAGTGCTTAATTCATAAATGTTTATAATATGTCCTCAGCTTTGGGTGAAATTCCTGGCTTCTTTGCACATTCATGCCTTCATGTGTGATTCTGTTCCTGGAACCGCATTAAACTTTGCTTTATACAAATTCTCTCATATACATCAGATTGTTATTAACACAACTACTGAGCCATGTGTGCAAGTGTGGTAACAATTTATTGTAGTCACTCACAAAACCTTTCCATGTACAGATTTCAAATGCTGACTGAGACAAGTTGAGAAGCCAGTTCTTTTAACTTTCTGATTTCTGCTCTGGGACTGAAGAGATTAGATTATTGGAAAACATGCTATTAGCACTGGCTTGTGGCCAAAGGGTCTGCTATGCGTTCTGCAAGGGGTGCTGTACTTGCTGTAAATTAAGGAAAAGTGCGGGGTAGGTTACTCCAGTGAAGAATGTTCGCTTTGGGATTTGTCCACAGCAAACGAGAACTGTGGTTGGTGAGCAAAGAGCAACAGGGAGAAGAAAAATAACAAAAAAGGTCAGAAATTTCAGGGGAATAAAAGGCCCTTTTTCTCCTCTATACTGAGTACCAAGTTAACAAGCTTTAATGTTTATTGATCCCCTTTTATGCTCCTTTCTGCATACCCAGACCCAGCTGAAAAAAAAAAATCCCACAAACAATTATTGTGTGAGCCCATTAAATACCTCCCTATCCAAAAAAGCACATCAGCATATGGTTATCTTCACACATGTGTTACAGACCCCTTGACTTCAATTAGACTTAAATACCTGATTAAAATTAAGGACACATTCTTGAATAGAGGCTCTTGTGCTTGGAGCAGACACATATCTTCCTGAAGTAGGCAAAATCCTAACTCTTAACATACGAACTTTGAAAATAGTGCCTTGGACTTCTTAGCCGTTAATTAATTTAAAGCTTGAACTATTTTGCATTTTTAAACTTCTGAATATTTGTAGGCAATTTTGTAGTGAAGAAAATAAAATTTTCAAATATTTTCAACATAATTACTATATTTTCATGGTGTTCCAGAGAGCAAAACCATTATTTTTCCCTCCTTTTTTCAAAAGAAAAAAAAAAAAATTCTTCCCTAATTCTGCAGAGAAAAGTATAGCTATGTGAATTTAAAAGGCTTATGAAAGTCTTCTGGTACTACTTTAATGTATTAAGTTTTTAATGTTAATATTTATGCATTTTAAATCACTACCATTATATCTGGGAGTAAGATTCCTACAGTGCCTCTAGTTAGCAGACCTGTTTCTTTGTGTTTCAGCAGAAAACCCAACACAGATTATAATTTCATTATTTTTTAATGTAAAGATTTTCAATTTTGAGATTATTAAATATTTTTTAAGGGGCTACTAAACTATATCCTGATAGGAAGGAAAAGAGATTGCTTTGATTTCAGTAAGAATCAAACTGGTCCTATAAAAGGAGACATTCAAAGCCCATTCATTAATCTCAAAAGTATCTTTTTTAGCTTGAATCTGCTGGTTACTATATAATACTTTCCATACCAACATCATATGCAACACTCCATGTGGAAAAAAGCCAGTACAACAAAGGTGTTCTCACAGAAAATTAGAAGGAGGTGTTCAAAGGGAAGCCAAGTGAAAGAGAGGCCAAATGATGAGGGAAAATGATTACAAGGTTTTTTACAGATGTGAAAAAGAGAATAAATGTAATTATTGCAAACTGTATTATAACTTCCTTAAAAAAAAAGAAAAAAAGAAAAAAGAAACAAGCCAAAAACCAAAACAAAACCCAAGAACATGATATAATCATCTATCAACAGCAGCAGGAACAGTAAAGCTCAAAAAATATGTGCAGTTCTGTAGGACTTTTCACCTTGTGGTCTTCAAGGCACTTTATAATAATCAAGCAAGATGAAGCTCCATGATGTAAGTAAATGCTTTAGGGGTCATATTACCTTCCTTTTAGGTGACTGCAGCAGCTCTTTAACGGCACGTTTGGAGAAGTGGAATGCACTGCCTATTTCATAGCTACCATAACTAGTCTGAACTGAGACATTTGGGAAACCTCTACTGCTGAAATTATGGCTTTTACCAGCAAACCCAGCTTGATTGCTATCAGATTTATTCCGCTTTTTATTGCAAGGAGGAGGTGCAACCATCCCAATGCCCATGCTGAAGTGATAGTTCAGTACTAGGGATTCAGAAGGGTCATTGCATCACCTTGCTGCTGTTTTCTTCCTCTGAAAATCTCTAAACTCTGCAGTGTCTTGACGCTACATAATACCTGATAGCTGCTGGTGGCAGGTGGGGCACAGCCATGAGGGAAAGTGGTACTAGGATGTCTTCATGGTCTTCACTTCCATCAGAAACACAGTTGCTTAGTCGCAACATAGAACAGCACTGTGGTAAACCCTATTCCAATTCTTCTGTTACAACTTTATAAGCAAAGAACAGCTTCATGAAATTTTAACACCAAAAGAGTTCCTGGCCTGGAATAGGACTGAGATGGAATACATTAAACTCTCAGTCATGCCTGTTTTTAGAGCTGAAAAAGCACTGTGAAAACTGCATATAGTTTAGTGAAGTGTTTTCTCCAAAACCAGTATTGCCTGAGGCATACTCTGCATCAGCACCTTCCTCTAGGTGGGAAAAAAGTGAGTCTGTAATTACTACCCCTAAAACATATGGTTCTATAAAGCTATCTGCTACTGGAAGTCAAGGTACAGTGGATCAATGGTTGGAAATGGGCATCAGTCTCAACTGCATTATCAAAGACAAATTTCAGAAAGCCTTGTTAGTTAAATCATTGCAATGGTGTAAGGGAAGCAGTACCACCTCAGTCACAAGCATGTATGCTTCAAAGGGGTCAGGCATCATTCTAAAAGCATGCTGTAGTTTAACCATAAATTATTGTGCCAGAGAAAGGAGCCATTGAGTTGGTCTCTACAGTTTTTGCTATGCACCTTCTAACATCCCTCACTGCTGTACACCTGAATATGGCCTGCACATGCAGGCATTTGTTAGCATTTTGCCTTAAGATAGCATTAGCAATATCACTATTTTCTTACTCACAGTGAGTTGTATTATGTTCATCAATCTGATTCTGATGACATAAGAAAAGTGAATGAAATAATTGTGGATAAAAGCAAATAAAAATGCCATATTTTTAATATAGGGTGATGAGCCAATATTTTCTTTGTGATTTGAGAACTACTTGCTTCACAGGAGTTTTCAGAAATAAAATAAACTTCAGTTTCCTTAAAACAAACTCCACATTGTTGCCTTATGAACAAAATTGGATTTTTATGTCTCATAAGGTTTCAATGTAGCATATCTGCTGGATGAGGCATCAGAGTAAGCAAACAGATGGTAGGAGACTTGTTGATTTTACCATGATATATTTGTGCAGGATAAAGACGAGGAGAATCTCAAGAAAGTATCCTTTAGATTTCACATAATTTTCTCTTGCTGTGTCTTAGCCACTTGTCTAATGCATTTTAGCATTCATACGAAATTACTGGCAAAACAAAATAAAATCAACAGTACCTTTTACTTTTTAAAGCCTAAATATATATAAAAAAATTCGTCAACCATATGGTCTCTTCCTCAGTTTGTTTATTCCTTGTATCAGAGAAAAGTAAGAAAGCACTAGTAAATTAGTATTTCAAAGAGGATATAATGATGATGGAATGTTTTTTCCTAAAAAAAAAATAGAGTGCAATGATGGAATACTCCTTCTCTGTCAAAAAGTAGAAGGAATAACAAGTGATGTTATTCACTGTTCTTTTCTTTCCTGAACTACAGCATATATTCCACTTTGTTTCTTCAAACCACCATCTTGGAGGAGTGTTTAAGATACTATCTTACATAGAACATTACCTTAAAGGAACATGTTCTCTCAGGCAGTATGGCTGTGAACAAAAGAAAAATTATCTTTATTTTTGTGGCCTCTCTTTTTACACTTTTCTTTCATCCCCATTGCACTGTGGCTCCTGCTCTGAAATTGTAAAGCTGGATTTCCCCCCACTGACCCTGCAGTATGCTTT
>JBCJKH010048088.1:0-12037 GCA_039877255.1 Loriculus beryllinus | reverse complement strand
CTCCAGTCCCCTGATCATCCTCGTGGCCTCCTCTGGACTTGTTCCAACACTTCCATGTCCTTTTTATGTTGAGGACATCAGAACTGTACACAATACTTCAAGTGAGGTCTCACGAGAGCCCATGTCTATGTACAACACTCAATCCCACTTAAGTATTGAGAGAGGGGAGAGAGGTCTGTTGAGGTCCTTTCCAGCCCTTCAGTTTTTTGATTTAAAGAACAAAACCTTCTCTTTACATACCTTCGATGTGAAGCATAATTTCCAGTAATATGCCCAGAGCCATCACACCCAGGGGTGGGACACCTAGAATAATATTGGAAGAGATATGGAGCAGTGTTACTGACAGGAAATACATAACTACCCATTAAAAAAGTATTCATTGGCTCATTCATTGTTTCCACAGGTGCCAGCCCTGGTGACCTCTAGCCATTGCTAAACTTCAGCTTAATTCCACACTGGGGACAAACATACATCTTCCATTCACAAAATGATTTTCTTTGCTACTCCTCATCTGCCCACTCAAACATTTTCTGGATATCTCTAGTGCCTGCAATTTAGTGGAGATTTCCAGCAGCAGCCTAACAGCCCTGTACCACCAAGAATGAGTTAGGTTGATAGCAAATGAAATATCCCCATGGTGTATTCTTAGGTAATGACTAAAATTACAGTGAGCCATTTTGTTTCCCATCAGAGCTATTGCTCTAATCCTGCTCCAACGTGTCATGAGACCTCTCCACCTTTCCATAAGGAAAAAACAATGTCTAAGGAAATGTGTAAACAGGGAAGTAATGTTGACCTTTCAAGGAGAAATGGAATCCCACCCAAATGCTCCTAAACTCCAAGCTACAGCACTAGACAGAGATGTCATTGATACAGCCATCAGTGGAATTTCTAATAGTAGAATGACATTGGAGTCATCAAAGAAAATGATTGCTTTT
Organism: Loriculus beryllinus; assembly: GCA_039877255.1. Classification (NCBI taxonomy): domain Eukaryota; kingdom Metazoa; phylum Chordata; class Aves; order Psittaciformes; family Psittacidae; genus Loriculus; species Loriculus beryllinus. The sequence goes on along the minus strand of JBCJKH010048088.1, from coordinate 11,099 downwards.
TTCTACATTGCAAAGATTATTGTGATCATCACAAAATAAGCTACATTTTAATGCTAAGTAAAATCATTAGATGGGACTTGAAGTGCTACACTGCCATAGAAAAGACAAAGGAAGAATTAATTCATATTGATTTTACTGAACAGACAAATGCTACATGAATTCAAAAAGTCAGTTTTCTTGAGCCTGTGGTTTGCACTTTAGCCATACTTTAAAAGCTTCATTTCAAGAAAGCATTCAAATTCAAAAAAGCATGCACACAAATTCTGCATTCTGAAACATCAGATTTCCATAACATTGAATTCTTCCACTATTTGAATCCCAAATTCATGCAGACTTTGGCTTTCCCCCTTTAGTGATATGTGTGCTTTCCTCAAAGTTGGTCCATTCTGGTAAACTTTTGCTTCACAAAGGTTTCTGTAGAGACTTGAAAATTTCTTAAAATCAGGAGTTAAGCAACCCAGAATTAAGTGCAATGGGGCTGTCATGTTCCATTAAGCTGAATTTTAGCTCTTTAAAACCAGTAAGCATTACGTAATTCTGAGTAGCTCAGCAGATCCAAACTTCAAATGTGACTAATGCAACCTTGGAAGTGATAAATTAAACTGGAATTTTTTAAATGGAGTTCCCATGGCCTTCACGTGAACTAGTTCAGATATTCTATAGAAAACATTAAAATATAGCAGCTATTCCAGGATGTAAGCTGGTAAAACCACTGGGGTTCACTTCTACAGAACATCACTTCTAGAAGTTTCTCTTCTACATAACCAGCAGCACGTGAACTTTGGACAAGAAGTCTAAACAACGTTCTTAAAGGCAATTCTCTTTTTCCCTTGCTTTGTCTTTGTACAAGACCAAGTACAAGACCACGATCTTGACTAGAAGGCACAATTATTACTGTGACTCTTTATATCTCCAAGACCAATATACAGGCTAACATCTTACACCAATCTTTCTGCTTGTAGAAAGATAAACCCCCTAATTTTTGCATTGGTTCTTCTGACATGAATTAGGTAAAAATATGGCCCTGGGTGAAGAAGTCACAGTTCAGTCTGCAAGGCCTTTACCACTCATTCTTTGCTGCGGTTGCAAATGGCTAGAAGAAGCTTTGACTATTTCTTTAAATTAAAGAAGAAATGATTAGGGCATCTTATACCAAGGGTCTTATATTTTAAATAATTCATACCTAGGTATTTAGATGTTCTCACTACTTTTTACTTTAATTTTCATTTTTGGTCAAAAGTTTTGGGTTCTGCAGAGATTAAAGCTGAACAATGATTTTTCTCATCTTTTTCAAGAATTTTGCTACAGGCAGGAATGACTGATATTGTCTTAACAAACAGGATTTATAAGATACACGAGTATATCCAATCAGTCAGTCTTGACATTATATCATTACACCTCAACCATTTGGACAGTCTTACAGAATTTAAAAATCCAGCTTATTTCTGTGTCATTTAAAAAAAAAAAAAAAAAAAGCATTGACGTTAAAGAAGATATCATTTTGTTATAAACTGAACTGAGAATCTTGACAAAGGCCTCTGTTCAGTTCACATCAGTTTAAAATCATACTTTTCTTTATTTAGGCTAAGATTTTAGAAAGACCTTTCAGATTTTAATTTAGGCTCTACAGTATTTGCTTTCCAATCTCATAATCTTATATTGACCTAAATGTAGCAGATGAAATAAGACTTTAGTGCAGTTAGCAAGAACATTTCTATTTACCATTTCCATTCTATGAGAAGTGCTTATAACCACTGTGAAATATAGGATGCAGGTATACAGCAGTCTGTTTCAACTATAAAGTTATTACAGTATTTATTTGCTATCCTAAGCAGATTAGACAAGTAAACAACTACTGGTGCTTGTACTACTCAAATTGTGAGTCTGTATTTTCAGAATGTCTGCATCATACATAGGACTTGCATATACCCTACTACTTTACTATCAACTACCGCTGTACATATTTGACTTAATCAATCATATGTACATGCAACAATACCAGAAAAATGTATGTTGCTAATAAGAGGCAAATGATATGCAACCCTTGAAAATGAATATCAGAATAAGTGGAGAAAGAGATACACTGTTTTCTCACTTACTTAAAGTGAATATAATTTGGCAGGATCAGAAGCTTATTTGTAGACTACATAATATCTTGTTGCAGCAAAAGAAATATTTCAGTACTGTAAAAAATAAGGTGACAAAAGGAACTTACCCTGTAAAGAGTGAAGCTCAGAATACATAACACTAGTGCTTTACCACAAATTCAAGCCATCCAATAAGAGAGTGAGCTGGTCAGTGAATGAGAATGCAGTTAGCACTGCCTTGATGTCCCATTCATTTCACAGACCATCCCTGAGAAGCTTATTTTGGAAACAATCATAAGCAGAAAGCTGGGCAAACAGCAGAACAGCAACAGCTGTGGCAGCTGAATTAAGTATTGGGCTTAGATTCAATAACAGGAAAGAAAAAAAAGGTGAGAATCAAACTGAGATAAATACACTTAAATCCCACTAACCATTCCTCACCAGGGAAAGGAGCAGCAATTAAAAAGGACTTTTGGCAGCTGAAGGAACTTAGGGAGGTTTCTGGGACTGGGGAGGAAATGGATGCAATGTCCAAATGAGCTCCTGGTGGGTTTTTCCAAATGCCAGTGGTTAAAATTCCTGCTGCAAGTTCAACTCAGAGAAAAAAAAAAAAACAAAACAACAAAAGAAAAAAACCCAAAACCAAATCAAAACATCTCACATAGCATTAGCACACTGCAAGTAAGATTCACTTTTAAACCTATATTCCTAGGCTGTTATCTAAGTCTGCAGGAGCTAGGTAAGCTTACACATAGTTTATGTGTTTAGATTTATAGCTCAACTAGTACAAGACCAAGCAGGCTGTTACACAAAGATACAATGACAGAACTGATGTAGTTTTCTCCTCATTATTGTGCATAGCTTTGATTGACTTACTTTTAAAATCTATTTTAAAATATAAATTCTCTCTAAAACATACTGATAAAATAAAGATATAGTAATCTGTAATATAATGAAAACACTTAGCTCTTTTTCTTTTCCTTTTAGGTATTTTACTACACATGACAATGGCTTTTTGGAACCAGAAGGAAGCCAAAAGAAAAATTAAATTGAATTGAATGGGGGAATAAACCAGTAAGTTGTACAAAAATTCAAAATGGTTCTTCAGAATTTTCCACACTGCAAAAGAACTGAGATTTAATAGAAAATTCTTTCTCATAGTTTTATTTTGACCATACTGTCAATCTCTATAGTAGAGGTGTGATTTTCTGTTGAAGGTTCAGAAAGGTTAGAAAAATATAATTGTTTCCTGTGGGATTTTTTTCATAGCAAAATGTAGAATTTTTTATTGTCTGTTGGTTTCCATGTATTTGAGGTTCTGTTTTATTTGACTTAATCGCCAGGAATTAAAGTCATGGTTTGGGAGGTTGGAAGACAGTAACACTGCATTTCCATCTTTCATCTGAAGATCTGAAGGTATTCTTACAAACTATTACTACCTATTTATTTTACAGATAAAATCTCACAATACTGCTTTGAAAAAGGGATGAATTTGGCACAGAAAAATAGAGGCATAGAGAGGCTAAGTGACTTCACACAGGAGAGGAAAATGGGCTATAAGTACAGATTCTTATTTACTGCTCTGTTTGCTGCTGTAGAGCCATGTGTCTTCTGAAACTACATGTAGATTCATAAACAAAATATTGTGGGGTTTTTTTTCCTAGTCTGGTAGTCCAGAAACAAAAGGTTGCAACAGTAACCTTGTAATGAATGATACTGCGTTTGCAGTTCCCTGAATTGAATATGTGAGGAAAGAGAAAAAAAGGGGAGTGGACAAGAAAGGGAAAGGGATGAGACCCTTTGTCAAATCAAGAAATGGGAGTTTTCTGTAAGGTGTGGTAAGTTTCTTGTATGTCTACACCTCTAGGAATTTGAGTGATTGTCAAAAAACAACAGGTTTGCAGCTTCTGACAAAAAAGTCCCCTTTTTAACTGTGTAAGAGGCCAAAATAGAGAACAAGTTTTCCCAGTTTGTATGCCACTCACCACTAACCTGCAGGGAGCGCTTCAGGGTGAGGACATCATAAATAGAGCTGTGTGGTCCTCAGTGCAGATTTTTTGGCCACAGGTGTGTCAGTAACAGTCAAGGTTGTGGTTATTGCTGTGAAAACACCTATCTAGCAGGAACTGGACAGAAACCAGCAACTCATTTTGCCTTTACATTTCTGAGCAGTCAGAGCAATGCCTCCCAGCCATTACTGTTCTAGCCAGCCCTGTGAAAGTAATCTGGATATGTAAATCTTTATATCTTATTTTCAGTCCCAGATATTTTGGTAGATTGTCAAGCTCTAATTAAGTATGTGAAGTGGGAACACTGCTGATCCTTTTCTTCATGAACGCACAGAAGAAAAATCATTGTCTGTTCTAATTCCAGCAGGACCACAGATGCTTTTCTACTTTTACCCTGTTGTCTTTTATTGTCTATTTTTTACCATAGCACTTGACTTCTTAATTCCTAAAGGTTGATGCTTCCTTTTGATGCCTAGACAGAAGCCCTCTACTTACACAACCTATCCGTGACTTTGTAGTGAAAAAATGGTTTTTTTAGGATTTTTTTTGTCTTTTAATTTCCCTCAGTGAAGCCGCACATATACATATTTCTTCACTCTTTATTTTACTCCTTCCATTTTATTTCCTGATGCCTCATTCTTCCTATTTTCAATGTTATTCTATTCCACAGTGGAGCAAGGGCCTCCATTTGCTTGTGCCCTATACTTTGCTTTCCATCTATATTCCTCCTCAGTGTTCCTCTTCCACATTCTACTTCCTTTTCCAGAAACAGTTCCTTCTTCATTGTCTCTTCTTGTCACTTTTAATTTTGACTCTCTCCCTTTTGCTTCTTTTTATTCTGCCCCTTTAGCTGATGTCTTCACTCACTGTTCCACCCTCATCCTTTCTTCCTTTCATGATGACTAATAACCTTGAAGTCGACAGTTCTTTCTTCTTTCTTCCCCTTTGTTGTTTCTTTCCATTATCTCCTCTTTCATCACCCTTCTTATCCTCCTTCTCTTTTCTTCCATCTGATTCTATCTTTTCCATAGTCTGCATTGCTTGTGGTCCTCTCACGTTTCTGAGATGACTGGCTACACATTGCATCCTCATCAGGGGAGAAAACGCTGTGCGTTGTGAAACCTTAGCATAGAATTTCTTGGCTGCCAAGACACAATGAGTCACTTAAAGTATCTTAAACTCTTTTATTTTTATTAAAGTCCTTGTAAGCTTTATCATGGCTTGAAAAGGAGCAGACCCACACTAGCACTGGGTACTTCTGAAAATCATACTCAGAGCTCAATTTGAAGCTCTTGAATTGCTTCAAGAAGCAACATAAAGTCTGTGGGACAGGCATGGAGATAATCAACATTTCAGTGGATCTTCAGTCTATGGTTGTATGTTCAAGGCTAAACCTACGTTTTAGTCCTCAGAAATATACCTCCAAGAGCATGTGAAGTTAGACCTTTATAAATATCAAAGGCTCATAAAAATTTGTAAGCCAAAAATAAAAAGTGAAATTTAGATTCATGTGTTAATTATTTCCCGGTGCTCAGCCTAACTAAAAAGAGTACTTAATCACACAAATTTTTAGCAAAAGTGCTAAATAGTGCTTTTTCATATGTAAAAGTGCAGGTTGGAGACTGGAAAGAAATGTAGAATGGATGGATTTGTTGTTTCCACTTTCACTCTACAGTCTTTCTAGCCATGAGGGAATGATGCCAGGCTTATGGAGCTAGTCCAAGCATGAGACTAAAATAATTTTGGCTCAAAGGCTTCATGGAGCAGCTTCAGTCTCTTCTGTCTCTGCTGAGAGCTTGCTCTGTCTCTCTCGCTGCCTCTAGAAATCCCCAGCAACTGAATGGTTCTAAACTGGGGATGGCTCATTGCATACCCTTCTCCTTAGGTAAAACTTAATTAATTCCCTGACTTTCTGCATGTACAGTTTTCCTGTCCTTAGCTGCTGGTATTATCTGTACTGCACTCCTGCATTTTTTTTTTTTTTTAACTATGTGGGGGTGAGAAAGAACATGGTATGTTTTTTAATTACACTAAAATCCATTTTCCTATAAGTCGTCTAAATGCATCATGCTGGCATTTAAAATATTGCTGTGCACTCAAATGCACAGATACACATGATGTGTTTCAGCTAATTATATTGCTTTAGAAAAAAAGAAAAATATTCCTGTGCCTTCAGTTACCACCTCTGCATGCTGCCAGTTCTGCTAGCAGTCAGGACTTCCCAGTTTCCCAGCAGCAAGTGCCATGACGTGCTGCCCGCTGTTCTCACATCTAGCACCAGCTTATACAGCCTAACATGCCAATTGCCAAAGGCATGGTATGTGCCTAATGTGAACTAACTTCTGTGCAGTACCCAGGGGGTGTTCCGTTAACAGAAGCTGCCAGGGGGAAGCTGTGAATCAGCTCTCTCCCTGGGCACCTTGCCCACGCTTTCTCTCCTGCCAGCATCGCCTGCCTTGGAGGCAGCACCGGCCAGCTGCAGATCCCCTCCCCACTGCAAAGAGCACTTCCTGGCACCAGGGATGAATCAGTTCCAACATATGCAAATTCAAATGTTCATTTCCAAACACCTCAGCCTTTGAGAAAAAGCTTCATTTTTATAGTGAAGGATTAACATAAAATGATCGAGGCATGGAGAAAAATGCAAGAGAAGAAAGCCTTAAGAGAACATCCTCAACAACTAGGAGCAAAGCCATGTGAAGTCTCTGTCTTTTCATAGAATCACAGAATTATAAAATCAGCTAGGATGGAAAAGACCTTTAAGATCATCAAGTCCAATCATTACCCCAGGACTGCCAAGTCCACCACTAAACCATGTCACTGCAGGCCTCATCCACATGGTTTCTGAACCCTTCCAGAGATAGTGATTCCACCACTGCCATGGACAGCCTGTTCCAATGCCTGATCACCCTTTCAGTGAGAAAGTTTTTCCTAATATCCAGTCTAAACCTCCCCTGTCTCAGCTTGAGGCCATTTCCCCTTGTCCTATCACTTGTTACTTAGGAGAAGAGACCAACCCCCACCTCACTACAACCTCCTTTCAGGTAGCTGTAGAGAGTGATAAGGTCCCCTCTGAGCCTTCTCTTCTCCAGACTAAACCCCCTCAGGTCCCTCAGCCGCTCCTCACAGGACTTTTGCTCCAGTCCCTTCATCAGCTTTGTTGCCCTTCTCTGGACCCACTCCATCATCTCAATACTACTCTTGTAATGGGGGGCCCAGAACTGAACACAGTATTAGAGGTGCGGCCTCATCAGCGCTGAGTACAGGGGGATGATCACTGCCCCGGCCCTGCTGGCCACACTGTTTCTGATATAAGCCAGGATGCTGTTGGCCTTTTCGGCTGCCTGGGCTCATGTTCAGAGGCTGTCAATCAGCACTCCCAGGTCTTTTTCTGCCAAGCAGCTTTCCAGCCACTCTTCCGTGAGCCTGTAGCGCTGGGATTGTTGTGGCCCAAGTAGTAATAATAATAATACAATGCTATTATAATATAATAATGCTATACTTGGGCTTTTTTCAGTAATTTTGAGTAGACACATTTGTTTCTGAAGAAGAATGTCCTGTTCCTGGGATTCCTGGTCTGTTAGTATGGGAACCACAAGCCCCTTGGGAATATCTGCCACCCAGACACTGAACAGCAACACTGGTCTCATCAGGATTTGCAAAACAGCCAGTGACATGATTTTTGTTCCCAGTGTATGAAAATGGGTCCAAGAGTAGCACTTGAGGACAGTGGCACAGGTATAGTATTTTGGTTTTCTTCACCTTAAAAGCTTCCTTCTTAAGTATGTATAACTGGCCTACCTTTTCTGTTTATGATAGGGAAGTTTCAGCCAAAATTAAATTAAACTTAAGCCAAATGCTGAGTACTTTGAAAATGCAGTCTTTAAAGTAAGGATTTTTTCCTCTGATAAGATTTCCGTCGCCTGTTGGTTGCCTTGAATGCCATAAAATTAACAATAGCACAAATCTTGAATTGTTGTGTCTACGTTGTCACTTCTCCCATGCTCTGCTCGTACATCTGCGTCATCTGTCTTCACCCAGGTGAAGCAATTTCCAGTTGGTCTGGTGGGCACAAGAGTATGACCTTGAATCTGTCACTTCCTGAGAGTTTCCTGGAGGTTGGGAATGACTTCAAAATCTATGCATCTGGAATATTCAAAATGGTCAGCACCTCCCCAAGAATCACTGGTAAAAGCTATCAGATTAGGACTGCTAAAAGCAGAGGAAACAAATTAACAGTTTTTATATAGTCTGTGGCCTTAACAATCCAGGTTAACATTTGGATAAATGGAGCAAACTCTCAAGCGTTTTGCTTTCCCAGACAGATAAAGCAGAGTTACTACTTTCTATTTTGGGGGTGAAGAGTCAACAGCAAAAGAATAAAATCCTTCAGTTTTAGTTTCATGAAAACAAGCAGCTTTTTTCCTCTAGGCCTAAAAACATTTGTCAGAAGACCAAGTGGGGAAATGTGAAAATACTGAGTGTGAATTATATCAGACTGTGAGAGGCAGTCTGGTCTAGTAAGAAGGCTAATGAACAGTACAACTAAGGGAAATCCAGTTTTGTTGCTGATTTTCTGTGTGAGTTTATACCCGTCTTTGAAAACATCCCAGACTTGTTCTAATTGTTCCTGTGATTGACTTAAGATTCCTGTTCCATCAACCCTGACTATTACGTATACTTAATCTACTGTTTACTTGAGCCCTAATTTATCATTTACCTGCAATGTTAAGCAATAACTAGTTAATACTGAAGGGAAAAATTCCCAGTGCAGGCTTAGTCATGAATATATCTGCCAGGAGGACAGGCTAGGCATGACCACAACTATGCCCACCCATACAAGTATACGCCATCCTACTGCCTTGAGCTAGTCTCAGATGGTAGCAGTGGGTAGACAAATCAGGCCAAATGAAGTAACACTTAGGAGAGTACGGTGTGTTTTGTATTCTTCCCAGCCTTCTGAGAACTACAAACATTAAGCTGCAAGTTTGCTTTGCTGCAAGATATTGCAGGATGGTTATGGGCCTGGGGCATTTGACACACAAGGCTGAGAGCGCTGGTTTGTTCATTCTTAACGAAGAACAGTCTAAGAAATCTTATTGCTGTCTACAAATACCTAACAGGATGGTGTGGTGAAGGCATAGCTAAAGTTTTGTCAGAGCTGTATAGCTGAAGAATAAGAGAAATTGGGACAAGATTCAGCATGGGAAAGCCCAATTTATTATAAATGACAAAAAAAATACCATCAGACTGGTCAAACACTGGAACAGGTTGTGGGAACTCTAACCTTAGAGATACTCAAAAATTGACTGAAGAAGGTCCTGAGCAACCTGTGCCAACTGGACTTGGTCTGAGCAAGAATTTGGATTAGGTAACATTTGGAAGGCCCTGCCTACATGATCTTATAATTCGTTAATACGTCTTAAAAACTGTATGAGGCAGTATACGTTTTGGTCTCCTATTGGCAGTACACGTACAGGCTCATTTCCAGAAAGATCAAGCATTATCTTTCCTCTTGATTGCAGTCCCTTCTTGAACAGTTCAAGTTCAACCATCAGTCAATTTCTTTGTATGGTTGTATGTATTTGAAATATTTACATATTTCTTTGTATATGTTCAACAATTGAAAGTGATGACTTTGAAGCCTAGCTTACGGAGCTAATGAAAGCTCAGAAATTCTCAACAATGCAGATAAAGCAGATCACACTAAATGTCCTGACCAGTGAGAAGGACTGTATGCCTGACATAATACTCCCAGTTTCTACTCCAGGCATCCATCTGCCTCATTTCAGAGTTTCTGTTCATCCCCAAAGAATGTTGCAGCTGTCTGGGTAGCAGTAAAAAGAAACAATGAAGCTTTTAGTATGGTATTCAATAACCTGAAATTGGGCCATTTCACCCTAACCTGTCAGACTGTATGAGGCAGTTTGCACATTATGTGAACAAAGGAGACATTCCTTCAGTGAGGGCAGGAAGCTCAGATAAGACCATTAAAACTGTTCCAAGATAAACTGTTCTTTCTTGTGCTTGAATCTGAGATTGTATTGAACAGCACTTAAGTAATAATTCCACCTTCATAAGAACATTCCAAGGCATCATTAAGTAGAGCACTTGAAAATGAATTGTGCTTTTTATCATCATGGGATATGCTCTGGTGTCTTTTCTTACTTTGGCCCTTCTTACTTTCTCCTTAAATTTAACAAAGACAGAAAGCCCACGCTTTTGTATAATTTCCCCTTCTGCATCTCCCATAAGATCAGGCAGTACAACCTTGGTTTATACTGTAAACATTTCATGAAAGAGCCACTTTAATTTCGCAGTCTAATAGCTGCAGGAATAGTTTCCTAAACAGCTGTGCAGACTGGTAGAGAGGTCGGAGGTTACAAACAGGGGTAAATGGCTGTGCAGCACAATGGTGCTGTGCAGCACAATGGTACTGTGCGACTGCATACTGCAGTGTAGAAAACAGCTTGCTTGCCCAGAAAGACTTTGCTCACGGTTGGGAATGTAGGCAGGGAGAGAAAGTGCTCACGCTCTATTATACCTTAGGGCTCAGGCTCGCAAGCAGCGCAAAATTAGAAAAGCAGCCTTGAGTGAGAGGCTAACAACTCTGCCTTACATTATTTTTACAAGAAAAAGGTTTCCCTTTGATTTTTTAAAGCAATACATTTCTTTTCCAAAACCACCTGTTGATTATGTGTGCTTATAGCCAAATAGCCCTGAGCATCTTTTTACTGCTCCTTACTCTGACTTCTAATTCACTAGGCTAGTGTTGATATAGATCTTGTCTAAAGATTGATTAATACTTTTTCCAGTCTGGCAAAGAAAATTCAAAACATTTTTTTTTTTCCCGAGATATTGGATTCAAACTCTGACAACATGTTTTAAAAGAATCACAGTCCTTACAAACATCCCTGCTAACTAGCTGCCTCCTGACAAGGAACACAGCTGAAATACAAATTCTCTGGTTTGATTAGCTCAGAGGTGGTGATCCTCATCTATA